>JAQZBX010086410.1:0-12994 GCA_029593785.1 Cabassous unicinctus | reverse complement strand
AAAAAAAAAAAAAAAGAGACCTGCACATGCAGCAAAATCTACAGTGGTAATGAGGATTAGACAGCAGCTGGTAAAATCATTGGCTCAGTGACTCCTGGTTCACTATGGCAACTAAACACTTAAATAATTGGCTATTCTACTTGTAAACAGGAAATCCCATAAGCCAAAAGGGGGGTAATCAAATTCTGTCTATGTAGTGCGATAAGAATTCCAATAGATGGCAGTTTGCAAATATGGCATCATTCAAATACCTCTGGCATTTGATTTGCATTGGCTACATACCTTTGTTTTGTACAAAGTAAAAGTACTTTTTGGGGTCTTGGGAGTTATAGTGCTTAGCTAGGATGAGATATCACAGTATAAGCAACAAAACTTCAGGATACATAGGCTTCATTTCCTCACTCTGCTGCTGAACATATCAACCATGTGAACTTTCAGGGGACTCTCTGGTCTTCCCCTTTGAAGGCTTAAAGGTTTGTTAAAGCAATCCCCACATAACTTGCCATCTCCTTAAAGCACCCTCACCTCTCCATGCCACAAGGAAGGCACAATTGAATGGACAAAAATCAATGAAAAACCTATGCAGTGTTCCGAACTAGATCTAGGTTGTTTTCTACCCTCTGAAAAACTCAACGCAACCCTTTAGTGTTCATGGATTTCCCCTTCCATTTCTACTTCAAATGAGGCTAAGCAGTAAGACCAATTTAAAAAAAGAAAATACACTGGTGAGGGGATGCAGGTGTGTTTCAATAACAACTTGTTTAGCATATGCTGCTTGCTCTGAGTGGCTCATAAGAATTTGGGATATGGAGGAAGGCTTTAGATCTTTTCATAAACTTCTTAGGATACAGAAACCCAAGAGTGATGACTCAAGCCACTTTGCTGCATTTTATTTTTGCAGTGTCCAAGAAAATAACCGCTAACTAGCCAATTTCTTTTTACTACATGCATGACACACACACACGCGCGCGCACACACACGTATATATAAACTCCCCTTTTCAAAATTTTCCCAAAAGTTAAAACAAAAAAACCCAGCAGCCAAATACTATGACATCCCAATTAGTAAACACAAAACAGAATGCTTTACAAAAATGAATAAAATATACCATATGCGCTCAGCTTCCACACTGTAGTACCCAAGTGAGGAGGCTGCTGTGACGATGTCAGTAGGCAGTTTCTTTTGGCAGACAGCTCCAGCGGAATTGCCACTCTCAATTATTAAGTTATGTATAAGACATGTGTGACCCATTGGATATTTGTGATGTGACACTCGTGCTTCTGCTCATGCCCTGCTCCGTCCGTCCCCCAGAAGCTGTCCGCCTCAGAGCCTGGGGGCTATTGCGGACTCCCATACTGCTACCTCGAGGTACCCCTTGCATTGGGCCTGAGGGATGACCCCATGGCTGGGGTCCACCTTGCATTGGATGGCCCCAAGCTTGCGGTGGGCCACCCATGGGATGACCCCAGTGAGGTCCTGGACCCCCAGTAGGATTGTGAGACCAACCAGAAGCTCCCGGGTAGCTGTGGCTGAATGCCTCAGGGGAGAGATTAGAAAGGACCATATTACTAAAACCTAGTCTCATGCTTTCAGAGTCAAAAGCTTCGATTTCTCTGGCTTGACGCTCCAGCAGGCTTCGTATTCGTTCTGTGCGTTCATTCTGCAAAGCCAACATTTCTTCTTCAATCTGGTGATGGAAAAGAGAGCAAAAAGAAAGCTGATTTATTTTTTAAAAAATCTATAAATGGAGGAAGTAACTATTTGGCTTTGAAGTGAATCATAAAAAAATTCACTCTGGTTGCTTTATGGATGTACATTTAAAAATCAAAGAGATATACTTTAGGAAACATCCATAATTTATATATCTAAAATGTGTAAATCAAGTTTTAAAAAGGAAAGTTAATAATATCTATTGAAATACTAAATCAAGGCAATGATCATTACTGGTTGATAAATCCATTAGGTAGGAGCTGATGGAGAACTTTTTTACGGATGATCAGACTGGCAATACCTGAACCCACTGATCAATATTAATATCACTTAAAAGTGGGACAATTAAACATTATATATCTCTTGATGTGATGAAGTAAACAGTAAACTTTATGAAATATCCTTGAAAAAAAAAGTTAAAAAAAAAACAAAAACATTGACCCTAAATATAATAATGTTTCTAGATACAGACTTAGAATGTGGGAAATTCTATGGGACACATGATCCAATATCTTTCACAATAAAAAAGGGGAGGACAGTCAGGGGGGATTTTATATACTGAAAGACTTAAAAGACAATTAACCAAATGTAATGTGTGGACCTTATTTGGGCTCCAATCCAAATAAACCAATTGTAAAGAAGACATTTTTGAGATAATGGGGAAAATTTAGACATGGAGCAACATTAGGTAATATGATACTACACCGAGATTTGCTTTAAAATACTCCAGGCTCTGCTCTCACCTCTTCCAAAAGGAAAACAAAACAACTTAAAAACAACAAAAGACATGTGGGGAGAAAGGAATAAATGAGAAAGATTGGCAATATATTATAGCTGTTGAAGCTAGGTAATAAGTACTTAGGGATTTCATTGTGCTATTTTTCCTTTTGTATATGTTAAAAATTTCCACAAAAAGTTTAAAAAATAAAAAAGGCTGTGAATATTGTCGCTGACCTGATTTTGTGATAATCAGGGTAGGCTAAACATTTGCTATAGTAGAAACCATGCATGTGTCCCCAGACCTAATTTTTCTCCCTAGGTCTGGTTTTTAGAATGCTGGTGATAAACTAAGCCTGATTTATTATATGACCATCCTGTATGGGAAAAGACTGTAACTTTGGGTATCTTTGGTCAACCTTAAGAGATATAGCAGGGGGACAGATGTGGCTCAGGTGGTTGGGCATCCGTCTCCCATAGGTTCAATCCCCGGGACCTCCCGGTAAAAATTAAAAAAAAGAAAAATATAGAAGGCACGTGGGCCACCAGGCCCTGTGCACGAGTGTGCCACCAGGCCCCGCGAGCCATGCAGCAAGATGATGACAGAGACTGCCACAAGGGAGAGCCAAGATGAGATGCGCTGAAAAACCAGGAACTAAGGTGGCGCAGGTGGTAGGACACCTCTCTCCCACAACGGAGATTCCGAGGATTGAATCCCAGTGAAGACAGAAGAAGGATGAGAAGAGAGGGCAGGAAACGGACACAGAGAATGGACACAGAAACAGCAAAAACAAGGGAGGTAAACATGGTAAAAGTAAATAAATAAAACCTTTAAAAAAATGTATAGGGGAGGAAGATACGGACTATAGTTAGTAGTAATACTTTGATGATGCTCCTTCATGATTTGTTAACAAATGTTTCACAACAACCAGGGTATTTGTATGTATGTGGGGGTGATGTGTGGGAGCCCTGTATAATGTTATGCATGTTTGTTTTGTAAGTTCACAATGTTTACTGAACACTTATAGTTTATGTATGTTCATGTATGAATGATATACTTCAATAAATTGTTTAAAAAAAAAAGAAATGAAGACAGTTTGTAGATGAGAATTATATCATCAGGTTTCAAGCTATAGTCATTACTTTCTGAAGAAATCTAGTTCAAAAACAAATTTTTTAGTTCTTATGCATCATTTTTTTAAAAGCCCTCTTTGAAAACAACACATTTTACAGGGGAGGAACATGCAAATAAAAAACCCCCACAATAATACAGTGTGATAAGATATAGTAAGAGACTTATAAAGTACAGAAGAAATCCAAAGGGATAGACCAATCCCCTCTACCAGCGGGGTAGGGATGGGAGAGTAGGGCATAGAAGTCTTCTCAGAGAAGTTGAAAGAGAGGCCAGATTATGAAGTAAGATACAAGAGGGAAAAAACATTTTCAACAGATAGGGACATGTGGAAAGGCATGGAGAAATGATAAAAATAAGAAGTGTTTGGAGAACTAAAAACAAGTCATAATGGACTCAGAAGAGTTTGAAAATTATTGTTCTGAGTACTGGAATTTTATAACAGATAATTAAAGAGGGCATTTTATAAAAAGGTTGGAAGAGGACTTAGATCAGACATGAAGCCTTCTTCTGAAGGAAAGAAACCAAATTGTTGACTATGGTGATTTCTGAGTGGTGGAATTAAGAACTAATTTTAATTTCTATTTGTTTCTCTGTATTTTCCAATTTTAAAAGTTTCAATGAACAGCATATTTTTCAACTAAATAAAAATCAAAACTAAGATTTGTGATAGGTTACATTAATCCTCATTTCTCTTAGATTTTATTTTTAAATTGTGGTAACTTGTATAAAACATAACAATTCCCATCCTTCTTTACTGCAAATTATAAAGGTGGTTTTATTACGTAAAAAAAGAGTTACCATAATTAAGATTTTGAGAGGCTTAACCAACCTGTCTTTTTTGAAACCAAATGTGATCTTTGTAAGTCAATATTTTTAGTCCCACAAAGAAAGTTCTTGTAAGATGTTTCAATAGCTAATTCCTATTTTAAAAATACCAATCATGATGTTGATATTAAGTGAAATATTGAGAGAAAATTAATGAGATGCTAAAACAAGTAAAGCACATTTATCCTACCACTTTTCATGCATATGTAAAATTCACATGCGAGCTACAAAAGAAAAATTAGGTAAATAGGTAAATTGGACTTCATAAAAATTAAAAACTTTTGTGCAAAGGACATTATCAAGACAGTGAAAAGGCAAGTGAACTGGGGAAAATATTTGGAAACCATATATCTGATAAGGGGTTTAATATCTAGAATATAAAAAGAACTCCTAAACTCAACAACAAAATACAAAAACCTAATTAAAAAATGGGCTGGAAACCCAGAGGGAGGGGAGCTAAAGGGTCCGGAGAGACTAGTGGGCGGGAGGCAGCTACAGCGGTGGCCATCGTCCATTGGGAGCTGCACCGAGGGACCTCCACCATGCTCCCCACCACCTCCCCTCCCCACCACCTCCCTGCACCATTCACTGACTCCTGGGGTGCACGGTGGCCTGAGAAGGGCTGGGAAGGGCAGGTGGAGGGCTCCCCAAGGCCATGCTTACAAACAGAATGGAGCCACCTGCTGGGCTTGGGCGGGGCACGGAGGGCCGGGCCACCCTCCCTGGCTCCTTCCTCTCTAGAGGGCAGGGAGGAGGGAGGCGGTGAGGAAGGGCATCTGGCTGCCATGGACAAGGTTTTCACCAAGGAGCTGTGGGTCGAGCAGCTGAACAAATGTAAACAGCTTAACAAGAACCACATGCGGATCCTGTGTGTTTTAAAAGGCTAAGGATATCTTATTTTAACTAAAGAATCAATTGTGCAAGAGGTTCATTGTCCTGATACCGTCTGTGGAGATGTTCATGGCCAATTCCATGATCTTATGGAACTCTTTAGAATTGGTGGGAAATCACCAGACACAAATTATCTATTCATGGGCGACTATGTTGACAAAAGTTATTATTCAGTGGAGACTGTGACTCTTATTGTGGCATTAAATGTGCTTTATCCAGAACACATTACAATACTGAAAGGAAACCATGAAAGCTGACAAATTACCCAGATATGACTTTTATGATGAATGTCTATGAAAGTATGGAAATGCCAAAGTGTGCAAATATTTCACAGAGCTATCTGATTGTCTTCCACTGGCAGTAGATGGACAGATATTCTGCCTCCATGGTGGCCTTTCTCCATCCACAGATACACTGGATGGTATAAGAGCCCTGGATCATTTACAAGAAGTTCCACATGAGGGCCCAATGTGTGATTTGTTATGGTCAGATCCAGATGATTGTGGTGGGTGGGGTTATTTCTCCACATGGTGCCAGCTACACATTTGAACAAGACATTTCTGAAACATTTAACCATGCCAATGGTCTCACCCTGGTTTCTTGTGCTCACCAACTTGCAATGGAGGGATACAATTGGTGTCGTGATCGGAATGTAGTTACTATCTTCAGTGCACCCAATTATTGTTATTGTTGTGGGAACCAGGCTGCTATCACGGAAATAGATGACACTTTAAAATATTCCTTCCTTTAGTTTGACCCAGCACCTTGTTGTGGAGCCTCATGTTACCCCACACACCCCAGACTACTTCCTATAAAGTACCCCTCAGAAAACCTGCCTTTGTATGTGGAAGTATACTTGGCTTTTTTTCTTTCTTTTTTCTTTTATACCTACCTTTTAAAAATACATATATTTAAAAACAAACTAAAAAGCAACAGTAATCTATTACTGTTTCTGTAACAAACTGGGATATAGCTTGGCATTAAACCACATCATAGATGATAATGTACCATACGGATGATGAGCATTTAGCACAGTTTAACACTGAAATTCAGTACTACACTATGTTCTAGATCAGTCTTAACAGTTTGCCTGCTGTATATGTAGTAACCATTTTTCTCTGGCCTGTCAAACAAAAGTGGTAACTAACTCCTTTCTCTCTTTTTGCACTTATTTGAGAATTTTATAGTGTTTAACTGGCATGGATTATAGAGTTGGAGTTTCATTTTTAAGGAAAATTCACACAAGCTAACTTCCACTTAATCCATTATCACCCTTTATTTTATTGAAATGTATAATTAACTTAACCAAAGAAAAGATTCTTCTTGGGAATATGTTGCCATAACATTTTAAAAGATTTCCCTTCATTTAAACTAAATTACTGTTTTATGTTGATCTGCATATTTCTGTATATTTGTCATGACAGTATTGCATCCTATTTGATGTCCTGAGCAAATAAACATTCCATTTTAAACAAAACAAAACAAAACAAAAAAAGGGCCAAGAAACATATAGCTCAAGAGGTTGAATGCCTGCTTCCGATGTACAAGGTCCCAGGTTCGATTCCAGATACCTTCTAAAAACAAATGAAAACGCCAACTCTCATTGGGGAGCTGCTGTAGCTCAGTGGTTGAGCGCCAGCTGCTGGGTTTAATCTCTGGCAGCGGTACCTCAAAAGAAAAAAAAAAAAAAAGACCGAGGACTTGAACAGATATTTCTCTAAAGATACACAAATGGCCAATAATCACAGGAAGAGTTGTCTTCCCATTAGGGAAATGCAAGTCAAAACTACTATGAGATATCACTACACACAAACTAGAAGGGCTATGTCATTATTAAAACAAAACAAACAAAAACAAGTGTCAGCAAGAATGTGGAGAAACAGGACCCTTAATGCATTGTTGGGAATGT
Source organism: Cabassous unicinctus (assembly GCA_029593785.1). NCBI lineage: Eukaryota > Metazoa > Chordata > Mammalia > Cingulata > Chlamyphoridae > Cabassous > Cabassous unicinctus. The sequence goes on along the minus strand of JAQZBX010086410.1, from coordinate 5,807 downwards.
GAAATGGTGCACTGCTGTGGAAGACAGTTTGGTGGTTCGTTACAAAGTCAAGTATAGAGTCACCATATGATTCAACAATCCCACTTCTAGGAATATATCTAAAATAATTGAAAACAGGGACTTGAGCAGATATCTGTACACCAATGCTCGTAGTTGGAATTTTTAGAGTAGCCAAAAGGTAGAAGCAAACCAGATGTCCATCAGCAGATGAACAGATAAACAATGGAATATCACTCAGCTTTAAAAAAGAATGAATTTCTGATACGTTATAGCATCATGTTGAATGAAATAAGTCAGATGCAAAAGGACAGATATTGTACGATTCCACTTATCCGAAGTAACAAGAATATGAAAATTCAAAGATACAGAAAGTAGAGTACAGGTTACCAGGAGCAGGGGCTGGGGGTGGGGTGGGACCGTTCTGGTAATGAATAGGGATGAGGTAGTACTCAACGCTGTGAATGTGATTAATCCCATTGAGTGGTATGAGTGTGGGAGTGACTGAAATGGAAAAGTATATGTTGTATGTGTGTTTCCACAATTTTAAAAAAGAGAAAGTGCTTCAGGGAAGATGGTAGACTAGAAAGACAAGAAACTCTCTTCTCTCTCAGAAAAACAGCTAGAAAACAAGCAGAAACAGCCTGGAAAAAAATCTTCTAAGGTTTAGGACATCAGGGAAAGACTGGACACCGCCCAGAAGAGAGAGCGACAAAGGAAAAGAATCACAACAGCAAAACTGTGAGAAGCTACGGCTGCAACTGCCAGCATCCCTCCCTACCTTACGAACATTTTTGAATTTTCAAGCATCAGGGCCAGCAGCTATAGACAATGGGGGCCCCAGGGATCTGTCTCCAAAGAAAAGTGGAGAGAGAGGGACACAGTCTAAGGCCAGCTCAGCTTTTGACCCACAAAGTTGGTCTGCTGTGTCCCAGGAGCCCTTCCAGGCCGGTGGCGCTGCACCACTGTTTGCCTTGGGAGCCCGCAAGGGACTAAAGAGATCCGACCCTTTCAATTGCCCTCTCTACTGACCAGGACTGGTTGTTGAGGATGCAGAGGGTAGTGGAATAATTTTCTACCTGGGGAAAGGGAGGGTTTGCCAGCAAAAGGATGGAGAACTGCCTCTAAGAAAGTTTGAATTACAAGGCTCTTAGCCTCCAGGCAGGATCCTCAATCACATTGTTCCAGTTCCTGTTTCAAGAAACACACTCCACCCAGGCTTTGAATTGATAGGGCTGTCAAAGTACGCCATCTTCTGGCCAAACAAGGAAGTGGATGTGAGGAAATTAAAAGTAAATAAGAGGGGCTTTTTCTGGCCTTTACAGCCTCCCTCCCCAAGGCCCTTGGAAGGGGGTCTGCAACCCATTACTGGGTCCAGAGCCCAGATTTGAGCAACTAACAGGGACAATCCAAAAGAACCAGAACAAGGGCCCAGATGAGACACAGGATTTAAGACAACTAATGAACGAGATTCACACAAATTTCAAAAATCAAATTAATGACTTGAAAGATAATATGGCTAAAGAGATAAAGGACATCAAGAAGATACTGACAATAAATGCATCACCTGTTAAAAAAAAAAAAGAAGATACTGAGCAAGCACAAAGAAGAATCTAAAAACCCGAAAAGTAACAAAGCTCATAGGAATGAAAGACACAATAGATGAGATAAAAAACATATTAGAGGGAAGCAGATGTGGCTCAAGCAATTGGGCTCCCATCTACCATATAGGAGGTCCAGGGTTTGATTCCCGGGGCCTCCTGGTGAAGGCAAGCTGGCCCGAGTGGAGACCTGGCCCACGCAGAGTGCTGGGCCGCGTGGGAGTGCTGGCCTCCATGGAGTGCTGGCGCAGCAAGATGATGCAACAAAAAGAGACACAGAGGAGAGACAGTAAGAGATGCACCAGACCAGGGAGCTGAGGTGGTGCAAGAGATTGAGCGCCTCTCTTCCACTCCAGAAGGCCCCAGGATCGGTTCCCGGTGCCGCCTAAAGAGAAGACAAGCAGACACAGAAGAACACATAGCAAATGGACACAGAGAGCTGACAGTGAGCGCAAAACAATGGGGGAGGGAATGAATAAATAAATGTACATTCTTTAAAAAATAAAATTAGAGGGGAGCGGATGCAGCTGAAGTGGTTGAGCACCTGCTTCCCTTGTATGAGGTTCCAGGATCATCCCCAGGATCAACTAAAAACAAACAAATAAACAAACAAACAAAAAACCCAACTCTCATTGGGGAGTGGATATACAGTACTTGAGCGCTTGCTTCCCATGTATCATGTACAAGGTCCTGAGTTCAATCCCCAGTACCTCCTAAAAATAAATAAATAAATAAAAACAAGAAAAACAAAACAAAACCACATTAGAGGCATACAACAGCAGACTCGAAATGATAAAAGAAACAATAAGTGATAAAGAAGACAGAACAGCTGAAATAGAAGTGAGAAAAAGAACAAAGAGAGAAAAGAATGGAAAAAACTGAGCTAAGGCTCAGGTTGCTGAATGATAAGATGAAATGCAACATACATGTCATGGGAGTTCCAGAAGGAGAAGAGAAGGGAACTTACATAGCATACCCCAATCAGAATAAATGCTAATAGACCTATTCCAAGATACATACTATTCAGAATGTCAAAAATTAAAATTCATAAAGAAACAGAAACTAAGAGAGTTTGTAAAAAAGAATCTACCTTTGCAGGGAACATTAAAGGAAGCCTTACATCCTGAAAGAGTAAGACAGGAGAGAGAGGCTTGGAGGAGGGCAGAGAAGACAAGAATAGCAGAAAGGATAACCAAAAGAGTAAAAGACGAAAATAAGATATGACATATGAAAACCAAAGAACAAAATGGTGGAAGTAAATAATGCAGTTATAGTAATATCATTGAATGTAAATGGATTAAACTCTCCAATCAAAAGATATAGGCTGAAAAGGGAGTGGATGTAGCTCAAGTGGTTAAGCACCTGCTTCCCAAGTATGAGGTCCTAGGTTTGATCACAGGTACCTCCTAAAAACAAAAAACAAACAAGTGAAAAAAACTAACTCTGGGGAGTCGGTGTAGATCAGAGGTTTGAGCACTGGATTCCCACATATGAGTTCCCAGGTTCAACCCCCGGCCCTGGTATCCCGTCCCTCCTAAAAAAATAATAATAAAATTAGGGATGCCTAGAATAAAAAATATAGATTCATTTTTAAAAAAAGATAGGCTGACAGAATGAATGAAAAACACGAGCCATACATATGCTGCCTATAAGAGACTCACCTTAGACCCTGAGATACACATCAACTGAAAGTGAAAGGTTGGAAAAAGACACTCCACACAAACAGTAACCAAAAAAGAGCAGGGGTAGCTATACTAATATTGGACAAAACAGACTTTAAATGCAAAAAAGTTAAAAGAGATACAGAAAGCCATTATATATTAATAAAAGGGACAATCCGCCAGGAAGAAATAACAGTCACAAATATCTAGGCACCTAATCAGGGTGCACCAAAATATATGAGGCAAACTTTGGGAAAAATGAAGGTTGAAAGACATCTCTACATAAAAGTTAGAGACTTCAACAAGCCACTAACATCATTAGACAGAACAACTAGACATGGAAATAAGAACTTGAACAGTATGTTAAATAAGCCAGACCTAACAGACATATAGAGACGTTGCACCCACTCAATGGGTTATACATTCTTCTTAAGTGCTCATGGATCTTTCTCCAGGATAGCACACGTTAGGTCACAAGGTAGGTCTCAATAAATATACAAAGATTGAAATTATACAAAGCACCTTCTTAGATCATAATGGAATGAAACTGGAAATCAGTAATAGATGGAAAAGAGGTAAATTCACAAATGTGTGGAAGCTGAACAACACACACATAAATAATCAGTAGGTCAAAGAAGAAATTGTAAGCGAAATTAGTAAATATATTGAGACAAATGAAAAAGAGAACACAAGTTATCAAAACTTATGGGATACTGTGAAGGCAGTGCTGAGAGGGAAATTTATAGCCCTAAATGCTCATGTTAAAAAAAAAGAAAGAGCTACAATCAGAGATCTAACAGAACTGAAGAAACTAAAGAAAGAACAGCAAACCATTCCCAAAGCAAGCAGAAGGAAAGAAATAATAAAGATTAGAGCAGAAAAAATGAAATTGAGAACAAAAAAAAAGAGAGAAAATCAACAAAAGCAAAAGCTGGTTCTTTGAGAAGATCGATAAAATTGACAAACTCTTAGCTAGACTAACAAAGGAAAAAAGAGAGAAGATGCAAATAAATACAATCAGAAATGAAAGGGGGGAAATTGCAACTGACCACACAGAAATCAAAAGGATCATAAGAGGATATTATGAGGGAAGCGGATGTGGCTCAATCGATAGGGCTCCCATTTACCATATGGGAGGCCCCAGGTTCAATTCCCGGGGCCTCCTGGTAAAGGCAAGCCAGCCCGCGCGGCGCGGTGAACTGACGCAGCAGGACGACCCAACAAAGGGAGACAAGCAGACACAGAAAAACACACAGCAAATGGACACAGCGAGCACAAGCAGCAGGGGGGGATAAATAAATAAATAAATAAATAAATAAATAAATAAAATCTTTAAAAAAAATTTAAAAAGAGGATATCATGAGAAACTGTATACCAACAAACTAGACAACCTAGGTGAAATGGACAAATTCCCTAAAAATGCACAACCTACGTTGATGCTACAAGAACTAAAAGAACTCAACAAACCAATCACATCTAAGAGATTGACTCAGTCATCAAAAATCTTCCAGCAAAAAAAGTCCAGGATCAGATGGATTCACAGGTGAGTTTCCAAGCATTTTGAGAAAAATTAACACCAATCCTGTTTAAACTCTTCCAAAAAAATTAAAAAGGAGACAAAATTACCCAGAACATTTCATGAAGCCAACATCACCCTAATACCAAAGCCAGGTAAAGATACTACAAAAGAAGAAAATTACAGACCAATTTTTCTAATGAACATAGATGTAAAAATTCTCAACAAAATATTTACAAATAAAATTAAACAGCATATCAAAAGACTTACATACGACAACCAAGTGGGCTTTATTCCTGTTATGCAAGGGTGGTTCAATATAAGAAAATCAATTAACTTAATACACCACATTAACAAATGTAAGGGAAAAAAACACATGATCATCTGGATCAATGCAGAAAAGGCATTCAACAAAATCCAGCATCCTTTCTTGATAAAAACACTTCAAAAGATAGGAATAGAAGGAAAATTTCTCAATATGATAAAGGGCATATATGAAAAACCCACAACCAGCATTGTACTCAATGGGGAAAGGTTGAAAGCTTTCCCTCTAAGATGGAAGAGAAGACAAGGAAGCCCAATATCACCACTGTTATTAAACATTGTGCCCTCACCCCATATTAAAACCTTTTTTATGTGGATGGTAGCATTGTTATAACTGTTATACAGATAGTGAAACATAGCTACTAAACATTGTCAATGGTTTACAGTATAGTTTACAATTTAGACGGTACAGTTTAATAATTTTTGATATTTACCATGTCCTGTGTCCATTACTGTAAGGTAATGAAAAACATTTCCCTTGCCACAGTTCAGACTGGACACCAATAATGCAGTGATAAAATGAAAAATGTTTAAAAAAATTTTTTTTTTTAATTTTGTTTTTTTCCCATTTTCTGAATATCCCAATCCTTTAATTTTATTTCTAGTTTTTTTTTTTTAAGTTTTCATGTATTTTATCTCTTATATTTAAACTTATCTTTATTATTTCATTTTTCTATTAATTGTATTTGGCTATTATATGGGCTTCAT
>JAQZBX010086409.1:0-12997 GCA_029593785.1 Cabassous unicinctus | reverse complement strand
TAACTCGTTACAATCGAGCTTTATTATTTCCATTTTTCTTCATATAGAACCCAGTGCTGCTCCCACAGATGTCAAGGCTACCAGTGTATCTGTGTCAGAGATTCTTGTTGCATGGAAATATGTTAAAGAGAGTCTGGGAAGACCACAGGGATTTGAGGTATGCACAGAATTCTTGAAATAAGCCTTGTTATTTCATTGGTATTGCATTCTCTTTTAAAGATGGTTTGAGGACGCTTCAACAAGATTATATTCCTTTGAAATGTTGCTCTAGGTTAAAGGAAGTAAAAACTGTACTATTTTACTGACGTATTATGTAGGTCATTTGCTGGCTTTTTTTTTTTTCAGTACAGCTGTTTCTATAGCATCATTCAAAGATAAAAAAGAAATTAGAATACTCCTTTAGCTAAAATTAGTAGCTATTAGTGGGTATTTACTGGAGTTCAATTTATCGGTGTTTAAAAATGGTTTTATATCTTTGTATTCAGTAATTTAATGCATAAAAACAAAGTTTTCCTTTAATACTTCCTTGGCAAATATTGCCTCAAATACTAAATTCTCAAACTTTGCCTTGAACTTTGTGACCTACATTTATTTTGTGGAAATCAAATTATTTTTTGTCCCTTAAACTTTGCTATTTTTAAACACAGTTTTGCCAGCCATATGATGGTGAACATTTATCAAATCAATATCTTCAATGAAATTGTAGCCTCAACTTGGAGTAGAGAAGTACAGGCAATCTTTGAACAGTGGAGAGGCAGTTGTTCCAACAGAGGTGACAGTTTGGTCACTTTTCATTAAAGTAGTTGCAGTAAAAAGAAAAAATGAAAAAGGAAAAATTGGAAAAAAAAAGTGGTAGCAGTGGAGTTGATGAGAAGTGGGTCCTTTAAGATACATTTTGAGTAGAGATATAACAACATTTGATAATGCATTGAATATGGGGTGTGAAAAAGACAAGAATTAATGTTAATTCTAAGCTTTTTGATCCAAGAAACTGAGTGAATGGCATTTTCATTCACAGAGTTGGGGAACTCTAGGAATTCTCTAGAATTAAAAGGGCACACTACAAATATAGAATACAAAAGAAAACAGTAATGAAGGAATTAAGGAATAAACAAGACATTAGACAAAGAAAATAATAACAAAATACAAAAATAACAAATCCTTATTATTAATTACATTAAATATAAATGGATTAAACTTCAATTGAAAGGCAGAGATTGACAGAATGAATTTAAGAAAACATGATCCAACTATATAGTATCTGCAAGAGATTCACTTTAGATTCAAAAACACACAAAGGATGAAAATGTAAGAATGGAAAAATATATTCCATGCAAACATTATCCAAAAGAGAGCTGGAGGGGAGCAGATGTAGCTTAGTGGTTGAGTGCCTGCTTCCCATGTACAAGGTCCTGGGTTCAATCCCTGGTACCTCCTAAAAATTTTTTAATTAAAAAAAAGAGAGCTGGAAAGTCTGTACTAATATCAAACAAAATAGATTTTAAGACAAAAATTATTATAAGAGACAAAGAAGGATATTATATACTGATGAAAGGAAAATTCCTTCAAGAAGATACAGCAATTATAAATATGTACTCATATAACAACATTCCATGTGCAAAGATTAACTTAGAATAGATGAAATACTTAAATATAAGTGGGAAAACTATAAAACTCTTACAAGAAAATATAGGTATAAATCTGCATGACTTTGGATTAGGCTAAGACTTCTTAGATGTTAAACCATAGCAACCAAAAAAAAAAAAAATAGATAAATTAGTTTTCATCAAAATTTTATGTTTGCTCATCAAAGAATACTTTAAAAAATGTAAAAAGACATTACATATAATGGAAGAAAATGTTTGCAAATCATATATTTGATGTATCTAATATCCAGAACATAAAAAGTACTGTTACCAGTTAACAATAAAAAGACAACCCAATTGAAAAATGGACAAGGGAGCAGTGTAGCTCAGTGGTTGAGTGCCTGCTTTTTATGTATGAGGTCCTGGGTTCAATGCCAGATACCTCCTGAAAAAAAAAAATTAGGCAAAGATTTGAATAGACATTTCTCCAAAGAAATGTCCATATGCAAATGGCCAATAAACACATGAAAATATGTTCAACATCATTAGTCATTAAGGAAATGCACAACCGAATCACAATGAGATATCACTTCACACCCACTAGGATGGCTATGTTTGTTTTTTTAAAGAAATTAACGTGTTGACAACTATGCAGAGAAGTAGGAACCTTTATATGTTGCTACATTGCTGGTTTGAATATTAATTGGTGCATCCACTGGGGAAAACAGTTTGACAGATCCCCTAAAATGTTACACATAAAATTACCATATGACCCAGCTATTCCACTCATAGGTATATACCCAAGAGAATTGAAACCATATATTTACACAAGAACTTGTACACAATTGTTCATATCAGCATTATTCATAATAGACAAAAAGTAGAAACAACCCAAATAGTCACCAACTGATGAATGGACCAAAAAATGTATATGAATAATATGGAATACTATTCAGCCATAAAAGAATGAAGTACTGTTACATGATCTTGGATGTATATGAAATATATAACATAGGTGAACCTGGAAAACATTGTGCTAAGTGGGAAAAAATGCTAATTGAAAAAATCCAAACACAAAAGGTCTTATATTTTATGACTTTATTTATATAAAATTCCCTGATAGGAAAATCCATTAGAAAAAGAAAGTAGATTAGTGGTTGCCAGGGGATAGGAGACACAGAGAATTAAAATTGATTGCTAATGGCTATGGGGTTCTTTTGGGGGAGATGGAAATGTCCAAGAATTAGATAGTGGTAATGATTGTACCAGATAGTGAATAAACTAAAAACTGCCAAATGGTATAATTTAAAATGGTAAGTTGTATTTATGTGAATTATATCTCAATTAAAATTTTAAAAATGACATTGACTTGGACTAGGGTCACAGCAGTGGAGCTGGAGAGCAGTAGGCATATTTTGGAGGTAGGCTGATGGGTTCTGCTGACTAATCAGATGTGGAGGTGAGGGAAATGATGATTCCTAGATGGCTGGCTTAGTCAAATGGGTGAATGGTGGTTTCATTTACAAAAATGGGGAAAAGTGCAGGAAGAACAGATTTGAAGGTAGAAAATCAAGAATTCTGTTTTGGCCAAATTAAGTCTTGATGCCTATTAGAAATCTAAAGGATAAGTCAAGTAGGTAATAGGGTATGTGAGTCTGGAGTTTACCTGAGAGATGAAGACTGAAAACATAAGGTGGCAGTCAAATAGATGGTATTTAAAGCCATGCTACTGAATGAAAGCACCTAAGGACAAAACAATAGAGAAGGAAGGGAGGGGAAGAAAAGGAACTGGGTGGGTGGGGATGGCAGGGGAGAGGAGGGGACAAAGGACAGGTAGCTCTGTCCTGGGGTACTCAGGTTTAGGCGTTAAATAGAGGTTTAGGCAAAGATGAGTCAGCAAAGGAGACTGAAGGAGAGACCATTGTAGTAGAGGGAAAACCAGCCATGAGAGGCATCAGTGAAACTAAAAGAGCTGGTCAAAAAGAAGGAAATGGTCAACTATGTTTACAGCTGTTAAAAGGTCAAGTAAGATGAAAGCATGAAAGTTCCTAACGGCTTGAGAGGTTACTGGTAATCATGAGAAAGTTCCAATAATCAAAGAAGTAATTAATAGTCCTTGCGTCATCAGTTTAGTTACTTCGGGTTGTAGTCATCCAACACCCCTAAAAATCTGCTGCTCCCTAAACAGTCACTAGCAGGAATAACTTGGGAAGAGGGACCCTCAATTTAAAGCTCTCGGTCCCATCTCCTGTATTTGCTATGGATGTGTCCGCGTCTCTTGTCAGGATACCACATTGTTCTGATACACACAAGAACCACAACTCTACGTTTTTGGTGTCAGAACTGGTCAAGAGTGGGACTCAACATCTGAATAAGATGGGCACGGGGCTCTTAGGCTCTCTCCAAAGAGCCTAAGAAGTGAGTCTAATCAACCACTGCAGGAAACTAGCCTCTAACAAAAGCAGTTGAAAGAAGTCAAGATGAGGCTTTAAAATAGGAAGTTTTCCCGTGATAGAATGGAAATAGGGGAGGTAAGTGAGAAATAAGAAATAATTTCAAAATTCATGGCTTTAATGGTAAGGGGCTTGAGAACATCTTAGTGATATCACCCTTTTTCATTTCTACGTAAGTCCATCCATGGATATGTCGAAATGTTCCAGCTGGGCTAGAGGAGGACTCAATAGTGAAAAGGGCAAAAGGGCTCTTTTCTTTTCAACAAAAGTTTTCACATATAAAAAACTTCTATAAGGCTAGCAGCGCAATGCCTCACAATAATGATGAGCAGAAGTAGTAAGAAAAAAATGAAATCAGAAAAATAAACATCAGTCCATTTAATTTTACTTCAAAATATTTGAACAATTTTACTGACATTCTCTTAGAACCATACATTTGAGAATTTTGGTTACTTACATGGAGTTAACTTGAGATTCTATGGCTGCAGAGGCTGATGTAGAAAGCATTGACATGGAGATATATGGGGCCTAGTTTCTGATGTGCAGCATGATTAAACATTGAAAATGTGCTCTATTTATTGAACAACTTTGATTCATGAATAACCATGAGTGTCCCATCCAGATTGCCATCCCTGTCGTTGGTCCTCGCAGGTAAATTATTAAGTGCAGCTTTGAATTTATGAGCCCACCGGCACTGAGTGCCCTGTGGATAGAAATCTCTACTAACCTGGAGCAGAGCCCCTCCAGCTTCTCAGAGCATCCAGGATATTTACATGCACACAAAACAGAGCAGATGCCAGGCTGGCAAGCAGGGGGAGTACAAAAGGAAAAGATCGAATATCCTCATCTTTCCTGCACTTTTCCCAGAGGAGGAGGAATGGTGAAGGAAGCTGTGGGACAACGGGATGTTTGATGACTTCTCAAGCATTTATTTTCAGCTATTTATAATCAGGCACTGTGCTAGGTACAGAAAATGTAAAAATTAGTAAGATCTAGTTCCTGCCCTCAAAAAGCTCACAAGCTGCTATTAAGGGAGGTTTAAGAGAGATTTCCGTAAACGAAAGAGAAAGACATTGTACGGATACCAGCCTCACGTCCACAATTCCCGCGGGATTCCTTAGCATCCTGAATCGCTGTGACAACAGGTCCGTGCCAGCGCCCTGCAGAGTATAAGTTTCTCCGTTTGCATGGCCATATGCGTCTTCTCTAAAAGGTCCTCAGTGTTCATAAATTAAATTTATCTCCATGTCTTACGTAAATCAAAAAGGCAAACTTTTTTCAATAAACATATTTTTTAATACTACATCGCATATTCTGCCTGCACAACGAAGTTCTCCATGACTGCCAAGTTTATGGGGCTTCTATTTATCCTGGCCTTTTGGTAAGAGGGTTATAAACTGTATTTTTATCTTCTTAATGACTGGAATCATTTCAACAATAAGCGACAATGTATTTTTGTAGCAGTGAGGAAAGTACACAGTGTCCTAGTTTCAGTTCTGTACTTTTTAGTGCTTATCCTTGAGAGGCAATGAAAGACAAAGCAACTTGTCCCATTTTACATTTCTCCCTAAAAGGCATCCCTGGCAACTCCTTTTCTTGGGAATGAGCAAGACTTGCACATGTCCCCTTTCGACCCTCCAGAGGACACGTAACTCAGAAGTTCATTTCAGACACGACACCAGAGCAGTTTCCGTTTACTGATTGCACTGAAGAGAGATCACTTGCTCTTTGCTCTATAAAGTCAGTTGTGGTGGGGGTTTCTTAAGGGGAGAAGGAGCTAGACTGTCGCTGTTCTTTACCTTTTGATGTGACTCCCGTCATCAGAGCAGGAGACGGAAACAAATGGGCCTCACTGCTGCCCAGCAATAACTCACGCCAGGCAGATGGCATTTAATTTGTGTAGCAGGTTTGAGAAAGGTTTTCTTTCCTAAAATTCTGTGAACTCTGATTTAAATCAAATGGCTTTTGTGTCCCTTTCATTAGATTTCCTTCTTGGGTTATTTTCCTTGCCTTTGAGGCTAACTAAAACTTTTTTTTTTTTCCAAAAATCAGATCAAAAGGAACTTGATGAAGTACCATTTTACTTGCTCAACCAATTCTTTCCCTTAACCTGTTGAAAGGCAACTTTGTAGCATTCTTTCAGAAAGCAATTACTTAGTTGACAAGTGCGTGAGTATGTGAGTGTGTGTGTGTGTGTGTGAGAGAGAGAGTGTGTGTGTATGTGTGAGTGTGTGTGAGTGTGTGAATGTGTGTGTGAGTGTGTGTGTGTAGTTGCTTCTAGATGCATTGCTTCATGGAGGAAAATTCTCTAATGCAAATCACTTTTTAAAAATTTTCAGCTAAAAGTTTTATATAAACTATTTTATTTTCAAGAATATAGACTATTTGCCTGAATTATATATTCTCTTGTCTACAAAAAGAACCAAACAGAAATGTGTTGATGATTTCACATTCAGAAGTCTTTCCCATTTTGTCACTCCTTGACACAGATGTGAATTTGCCACACACCACTTCTAAAAAGAGATTTTCTCATCCCCTAAACCAGACACCCATGAGCTCAACATACGTCCAATCACCATCTTATCCTCTGTTACAGAGCACACACATGTCCACGCAGAGGTCCATACAAAAAAAATACATACAATATATACTACCATATCATTTTACCAGTATTTGAACAATGTTACTCACATTCTCTTAGAACCAGCCATTTAAGAAATACAAAATCGCACCAAAATCTTCTTCCTTTTACGGCTGTGGACTATATTTTAAGCTCCTAGCAATGTACTTGTGGCACAAAGTTACTCATTTTATGAATGTTGAACAGGTAGATACAGAAATGGGCTTGTTTAATACACTAGGAAATGGATAAATTTTATAAAGTGCTTGAACAGAAAAAAGAAACAAGAAAATACATAACATTACAAGAATGCCAATTAATAATTGACTAATTGTGATTACTAAATGGCTAAGAATTTATTTTCAAAAACAGGCAATACTTTTTTAATCCAAGTAAGCTTTTATTAAAGTACAGTAATGGGACACTGTACAAATCGCAAATGGAGAGCTCAGTGAATTACCGCGTAAAAAACACACCTGTGTAACCACCATCCAGGTCACGAACTAGACCGTGCCCAGAACCCAGAGGGGCACCTGTCATCTCCTGCAGGCCCCAGCCTCCTTCTCAACCCTCAAAAAACTACTGTCCTGACCTCTAACCGTGACTGGCTTTGCCAGTCTTTTGAATCATATCATATTTGAAGCTTTTTATGGTTTTGTGTTCACTCAACATGACATAGGTACAATTCATCTATATTGTAGTCCATGCTTTCTCATAAACTACAGTGTATGAGTCCCTGCAATTCACATTTAAGTACCACTCTACCTCTGGTGGACATTAGGGGTGTTTCCAGTTTGAATCTATTACGAATAGAATTGCTATGAACACTCTTGTCCATGTTTTGTTTTGTTTTGTTTTTTAATATACTTTTAAAAATATTTTTTTAGAGATACTTAGATCACATAAATGTTGCATAAAAAATGTAGGGGATTCCCATATGCCCTGCTCCCTACCCCTCCCACACTTTCCCACATTAACAACATCCTTCATTAGTGGGGTACATTTGATACAATTGATGAGCACGTTTTGGAGCATTGCCACTAAGCGTGGATTATAGTTTACATTGTAGTTTGAACTCTCCCCCACACAATTCTGTAAGTTTTGACAAGATATATAATGATCTGTATCTGTCATTGCAACATCATTCAGGATAATTCCAATGTCCCGAAAATGCTCCCATATTACACCTATTTTTCCCTCTCCTTCCCCTCAGAACCTCCGGTGGCCACTGCCTCCACATCAATGATAGAAGTTCTTCCATTGCTAGAAAAACAATTTCTAGGTCACAGGGTGTACATATGCAGTGACGTCTGACACTGCTCAGACTGCACAGGTTTAGGACGTAGTCCTCCACAAGACTGCCTCATTTTATTTTTTTTCTTTTCATTTTTCAATTTTTTAAAAGATACTTAGATTACATAAATGTTACAGAGAATATATAGGGGATTCCTATATGCCCCGCTCCCCACACCCCCCACATTTTCCCACATTAGCAGCATCCGTCATTAGTGAGGTACATTCATTGCAGTTGATGACCACATTTTGGAGCATTGCCACCAAGCATGGACCATAGTTCACATTGCAGTCTACACTCTCTCCCACCCAATTCTGCAGGCTATGGCAAGATATATAATAGCCTGCATCTGTCGTTGTGGTGTCATTCAGGAAATTCTCAAGTCTGGAAAATGCCCCCATGTTACACCTGTTTTTCCCTCTCTCTACCCTCAGAACCTCCAGTGGCCACTGCCTTCTGACCACCTGGCTACAGATTCAAAGGTTCACACTACCCTATCAGGTGTACTAATTCATTAGAATGATTCACAGAACTCAGGAATGTACTATGCTTACAATTATAGCTTTACTATAGCAAAAGGATACAACTCAGAACCAGCCAAATAGCAACGTAGGGTGAAGTCTGGGCATCCTCTTCCATGGAGTAAAACCCCATGGCCCTCCAAGGTTGTGTATTACCAACCACAGAAGCCCACCCAAGCTTCAGTGTCCAGAATTGTTATGAGGATTTGATTGGATCAATGCCTGCCTGGTGGAACTCAGTCTCCAGCCCCCCTTCCCTCCCCAAGGTTGGGCTGATACCATGTGGCTCAAAGCCTAAATCTTCTAATCTAAGTCTGGACTGGCCAGCCCCACTCTAAGACTACCTGTGGCAGCCCCACCCTTAGACTACTTGTGGCAGCCCCACCTTTAGACCACCTGTGGCAGCCCCACCCTGAGTCATCTCAGGTGTGGTCAGGTAGGTCCACCATGAATAACGAAGGCATCCCTATAACTCAGGAAATCACAGGAGCTAGGACAAAGGCCAGCCCTCTATTTGGATGCCAGATTCCTTACTGTACAGCATGTAACAGCTAAACAGCTATCCAAAGTGGCTCTCTAGTTATCCCACCAACAGTGTATTAGAATTCCAATTTCTCCACAGCCTCATTAATACATAGTTATATCTCTCTTTTTCATTTTAGCCATTCTGGTAGGTATACAGTATTTCATTGTGGTTTCAATATGCATTCCTTTATACTTAAAGAAGTTGATTAATTTTTCATATTATTTATTGCTCATTTGAATATCTTCTTTGGTGAAATGTCTATTGAAGTCTTAGACACATTTTCCTATTTACATTGTCTGTCTTTTTCTTATTAATTTGTAGGAGTTGTTTACATAAAATGGCTACAAGTCCTTTGTCAGCAAAATATGCCTCCAATATTTTCCATTCTGTCACTTGCTGTTTCATTCTACTGATAGTGTCTTTGGATGAAAAGAATGTATCAATGTATCAATGTTCAATGTATCAATCTTTATGTTTATTGCTTTTGTAACTTATTTATACAATTTTTATCTTAAAGATATTCTCCTATGTTACCTTCTAGAAGCTTTATTGTTTTATCTTTCCCATTTAGTTTTCTGATACATCTTGGATTAATGTTTATATATGGTTTGAAATGGGAGGCGGGAATCAAGATTCATTTTTTTCCATATAGATGGAACATTTTTTTTATTTAAAAATCCATCCTTCCTCTGTTATATTATTCACTTTTGTCCTAAGTCAAGTGCATCTGTTTATGGGGCCTCTATTCTGTTCCATTGGTCTATTTGTCTATCCTTGTGCCATTACTACACAGTAATAATAATGGTAGCTTTGTAAGTCTTGGTAACCAATCAAGTGGGTCTTCTCACATCGTTCACTGTCTTCCAAGTTTACGTGGATATTCTATTATTTTCTCCCCCCTTATTTCTTTTTAACTTTTTATTTTAAAATACTTTCAAACCTACAAGAAGTTACAGAAATAACATATACACCATATAAAGAAGCCCAATATATCTTTACTCTCCCTCCGATACCTAGATGCACCAGTATTAACATTCTGCCATCATTCTAGCTAGCTTTGCACTTTCTGAGCATTTGAGTGTAGGTTGTATACATCATGCTCCTTGTTAATGTGTGTACATTTCCTAAGAACAAGGATACGCACTTATGTCATCACCTTAAGTGCAGTTATCAAGTTCAAGAAATTTAACATTGATATAAAGCTTACAGTCAATATACCAATTTTTTCATATGTCCCAATAATGTCCCTTTGAGGCTTTTCTTTTCCCCTGCAAAATCACATCCAGGAGCATGTATTGTATTTAATTGTCATTGTCTCTTGGCTGCTCTTTCTTTCTTTCTTTTAACTATGGGAAATACAGTATAAATTTTCTGGGGCTCCCACAACGCATACATTGGTATACTTGATGGTATCCCATGGGTTTCTCAGGCTCTGTTTACTTTTCTTCATTCTTTCTTCTTTCAGCTCCTCAGACTGAATGATTTCAATTGTCTTATTTTCAAGTTCATTGATTCTTTCCTCTGTCAGCTCCAATGTATTAAAACGCTCTAAGGAATTTTTCATTTCTGTTACTGTTGTCTTCAGCTCTTTTTGATTCCTTTTCATAATTTCCATCTCTCTACGGATATTTTCTCTGTGTTCATCTATCAAAAAGTTTCCTTTAGTTCTTTATTCATATTTTCCTTCAGTTCTTTATGTTAAACATGAACATTTTCGTAAAGTCTTTGTCTGGTATGTCCCAGATATGGTCCCCCTAATTGATGATTTCTAATGCTTCAGTTTTCTTCTTTACCTGGGCCATCGCTTCCTGTGTGTTTCATAATCTTTTGTTGAAACCTTAACATTTTAATATTTTAAATTAAAATATAAAATTTTATATTAATTTTAAAAATTAAAATTCATATTTTAATGTGTTATCACTGGAATTTAGTCTGAGAGTCATCTGTTCCTTAAGCGAAGGGAAAACAGAAAACACCTCTCCCGGTCTTTGCAGATTTACCTATGCAAGAGATCTACTTCAGGGCTTATTCATACAATGAATTTAGAGAATAGCTCCTGGTCAAAGCACAGGGGCCTCCCTGATCCTTTTGCACATGCATCTGGTCTTGGGCATGCATGTGTGGCCCTAGGAATTCCCCTGTTTGCAGTGATACAAATCCCCTCTCTTCCCTAAGGAACAGTTTCCTTGGTCCCAGACACTGCACTGTGTTACCAAAAGCCAGTGATCCCTTGAGCCAGGCGGCATGGCTTGACCGCTGTCCCACAGTGTTCTGTAGGAGAGTTCCGTGACTGCCTTCTACACGTAGGTTTAGTTCTGGGACAGCGAGTCCCTCAGGCCACCAGACAGACTGGGCCATATGTCCATGCTCCCAGTGTGCGCTCAACGGTGACTGCACTTTCTCTGCATCCAGGACTAGGGATGGAGCCAGGGAGGAGTGGTAGAGGGACCAGGCAGGGCACCACTGGATCCTGCCACTTTTAAGTGGCCTTTGTCGTGATTCTGTGCTCATCTATTACTGCAGCCCTTTGACTGTTTTCTGCAGCTTTGAGAAAGATAGTCCTGCCAGTTCTCGCTGGTTGTTCAAAGCTTCTACCGGGGAAGGGAACTCTGAAGTGTCTCACTCTGCCATCTTGATCACGATGGGGCCCCTTGGCTATTTTTGGTCCTTGAATTTCCATCTAAATTTTAGAATCATCTGGGGTTAATTTTCACACACACACACATGCATATGCACACACAAACCTGCCGGAAGTTTAGTTGAGAGTACATTGACTCTATGGAGCTATTTTAAGAGGATTATCCACTTCATAATTGTACATTTCCCAATCTATGATCATGGTATATCCCTCTCTTTATTTAGGTCTTCTTTAATCTTTGTCAATATAGGACTTAGATTTATCCCTGTTTTCTTTTTTGATGCTATTGTAACTGTTATCTTTGTTTTTCATTTAACCTAAATTTCTTTACCTATCTATTATGAAATATATAAACATATGTGAAATACACAAAATAGTACAGTGGATTCCTATGTACTCAGCACTCAGCTTCAACAACTATGAACTGATGAAAAGTATTTCATGTTGAACCCCACTTATTCATCCTGTATTATTTTGACATAAATCTCATTTTATCACTTTACCCAACATATTTCATACTACATCACCAAAATAAATATACTCTTAAAAATTACCTCCTTTCCACTTTCTAGGCATGCAAAAGTTGAGGAGTACACTTAATTTTAAAAGTGGCAGCAATTTCACCTCATGCAACTTTGTCTTTTTTTATATATATAACTTGCAAATTTATTTTTTTGATTAAAGCTTGAGTAAAGACTTTCTCAGACAAACAAATCTCAGAATTCACTGCCAAAAGACTTCCCCTGCATGAAACATATAAAAAGGATGTTTGGGGAGAAGGAAACTGGTATAGGTCAGAAACTTGGATCAACAAAAGAAAATAAAAGCATCATAAAAAATAAATTAATATAAAATATTTTCTTTTTCTTACTCGTAATTGATTTTTTTTAATTTTATTTTGTTTTGTTTTGTTTTGTTTTGGTCTCTGCCTATGTTTTTAATCAAGTCCCCAAGGTTTCTCCCTGTGCAAGAATATCCTGCAGCCAAGGATCTGAGTAGTTTCTACTCACATTTTGGGTCTCACCACTTCCATGCTTCTCTCATTCCTTGAAATCCCCTTCCCTTTCCAGCTGCTCTTTTTGCACCGCGCCCTGTCCTTTGCTACCCCCAGCTGGTAAGGCTGTAGGTTGCTGCTACCATAGCCACAGAGCATGGAGAACACCTTCAGTACAGAAAGCCACAAACAGCTCTTACCTGTGAGGTTTCAGCTCTTCTAAGCGCAAACAGCTTCTATCTGCTTTTGGAAGCTTGCCAGGATGTCATAATTCTTATCTGGGGGAGGATTTACACAATGCCTTTCCTAAGTCACCGTTTCTATACTACCTTTTTATATCTCTGATATCAGTGGTATTGCTTTCT
>JAQZBX010086408.1:0-12999 GCA_029593785.1 Cabassous unicinctus | reverse complement strand
AAAAAAAAAAAAAGTTAGTGAGCATTTGCTTCCTTATTTCTAATATTTGAGAGAATTTTTTTTATTTCCTAATCACTTACTGGTAAAGAAAGAAATCTTAAATTTGGTTTTCAATAATGTAATATTAAACAGGAAAAATCTAATACATAAAAGGAAAAACTATAAATCAATAGCAAATATTTTTCAAATGTAAAGTTGCATACTACATTATACTCTGATGAGGCTGATTTGATACAAAGACAAAAAAATTGCATCTGAAACTATCAGAAAAAATTTGCCTTATCAAATTAAACATTACATGTTTACATGTCTAAGGCATTAGCTAGTGCTCTATAAGTATATCACATTCTGGCTAAATTAGTTAGCTGGACATTCAAAAAGGCTGGTTTTTTTTTTTTTTTAAAGATTTATTTTATTTAGTTATTTATCGCCCCCTTGCTGCTTGTGCTTGCTGTGTCCATTTGCTGTGCGTTCTTCTGTGTCTGCTTGTCTCCCTTTGCTGTATCATCTCGCTGTACCAGCTCACCGCGCCGCTCGGGCTGTCACCATATGTCCTGTTCACCATATGGTAAACGGGAGCCCAACCACTTGAGCCACATCCACTTCCCCCAAAAAGTTTTAAGGTAAGTATACTTTATTTACATCTTTTTTTTATTTCAGCAGTTATTCACTAGGTATACAAATGAGATCACCTGCAGAGCTTTGGTAAAAACCAGATAATACCATCAGAGGTTCCAATTCATTAAGTCTGGAGTGGGATGCCAGCATCTGATTTTTTGAAAAGCTCCATAGGTAACCCCAATTCTAATGCACACCCATGGCTAAGAACCACTATGGCAAATGAACAAAAACTTCTCACATCGAAAAGGGTAGGGAATGGCCTACCTCTCAGTATCCTATTAAAAAAATAGGACAGGATTGAAAATGGTCTTTATGTTTTATCACTTATGTTTCCTCATTTCAGACATAAGTTTTAAATACTGTCGTGGAGAAGGGCCTCTGCTCACTAAAAGGTAGTTATTTAACTTGATAATGGAGTGGTTCCATTATGTCCCTGGACTCTTATTCTTATAATCACAATATGATCTGTGGAAACCTCATACCATCTTTATAAAATATTAGTCAAGTAATCCTGTTGTATTTACTCAGAAAAAATATGGCCAAGATGCAAAGCTCTAATTTTTGGGCCCCAAACCACTTTTTATTTATTTATTTTTTTACTTTATCACATAGCTGGCTGTTAAGAAATATAAGAACAATGTCAAGAATACTTACTTCTCAAACCACAGAGTGAGATTAGTGGTATGCCGGATCATTTTCAGAAGATTAGGAGAATTAATTTCTTTGTCTTCTTTTGTCCACACACTTCCAACTAATTCTGATGGCTGTACAGCTCTAAAATCATCAAAATATAATGCTACATAATATTTCTCCCTCTAATACAGATATTGTTATTAAGTGAGATAAATAAAAACTAAACTTCCCTATAAACTTTCCTTTCAAACCTATAGAAAGGTTTATGAAAAGACAGAAGGTGTAACAAAAAATTACAACTGTGCATCTTTATAGATTTAAAAAAATATATTTTCATGCATGTAACTGTGTATCTTTATTGTTGCTTTATTTTGCTTTGGAAAAGGATAGATTTCTTCATAAAATCTTTCCCAGCACTGATAAATATTAATAAATTAGAATGACAAAAGAGTTTAGGATAGTTTTCTTAAATAATGTTATCTGTTGTAATAATCAGATAAGGTTACAGTAATCACTGCAACTCAAACATCTTTTTCTTTTTTCACTAAAGGAAGTGGTGATGGTGCTGGGGACCCTACCACAAAAGGTTACTGGGAAATAAATAAAGTAGAGTCTAATACTTTAATTTTAGGGAATAGTGATGATCTTTGGTAGGAGGAGATCTACAAATTTGGCTCATTTTCTCATTTAGTATTAAAAAATAAACAAACTATTTGAAATTCTAAATAGTCTCCATTTAAACCAGAAACAGACATTGTTTGAGATAGTAGTCATATTGATACAGAATGATAAACTAAAAAAGGCTATAACTGACCATGACAAGTTCACAACAACTAAGAAGCTGTAGCTAAGTTACATTTAAAGAGCCCTTACTTTGTGCTAGGTGAAGCACTTTACATATGTTGACTATTTTAAACCTCAACCGCCCCAGGAGTAGTTACTATGATTAGCCCCATTTTACTCTTCAGGAATCTAAGGGGCAGAGGGATAGAGGTTACACAGGGAGGTTAAAGTTGCCCAAGGATACCAAGCCAGCAATTGGTAAGGCTAGAGTTTGAATTGAGCTTTGCCAACTAGAGGTGATGGCAGAAAAAGAAAAAGTGCAAATCCAGTCAAAACAAACGGGACCAAAGGGACCGAAAGAAAAGAAACCGCCTTCTATACATCAGGCCTTATTACTAGGCATTTCATGTACTATTGCACTTATTCCTTATAACAACCCCAG
The DNA here is from genome assembly GCA_029593785.1 of Cabassous unicinctus. NCBI lineage: Eukaryota > Metazoa > Chordata > Mammalia > Cingulata > Chlamyphoridae > Cabassous > Cabassous unicinctus. Next base: position 10,520 of record JAQZBX010086408.1, on the reverse strand, counting down.
AAGGCAGAAACCAGTGTTCTGCCACAAAAATTAACACCTAGGAAATGATTTTTCTGCTTGAATGTAAATTACATACCGGTATAGATCTGATTCAAGTAAAGTGAGTTGTCGAGCAATTTCTATTGGGTGTAACGTGAGCAGGTCAAAAGTCTCTATGTGCCCGGGTCTACTTATATGCCACTCAACTGTGGGCGGTGAACTCTGAAATGTAATATTATGACCTGGTCCGTTGTCTCTTGCAATTTTTTTCCTTTGGATTATCTTAGTGATGGATTCAACCCATTTTTTCATTGCTTTACCTGAAATACATGACATTTTAAATAACATTGAAATACATTTTTTTTTTTTAGGAGGTACCGGGAATTGAACCCAACACCTTGTACATGTGAAGCAGGTGCTCAACCACTGATCTACACCCATTTCCTATACTTTTTACTCAATATTTTATTATTTTTTAAAAATGGTTTAAAATCACACAAATGATACCTAAATATATTCTTGCTAAAAAAGTTCAAATGATTAAAATAAAAGGTGAAAATTCCCCTTTACAGATTTTTTGTTGTTCTCCACCCTAATCTCATTTTTTCCCATATGGATAACCACTACTAACATCTTGGTATATATTTTCCCAGATCCTTTCTGAGTAAAATTAGAAAGTAATTTATCTAGAGATTTTTCACTTCTATTGTTCTGAACTTCACTTAAAAAGATTTTCTAATCCCCCAAAAAGAGGGTTATCTTACACAAATTGGAGGATTTATAAGGATAGACTATACATATTTACTATTAGTCTAATTAACATTGCATTTTACAAGCCAAACAGTACCAGAAAGACTAATTCCTTCATTTTGGTGTGAATGTTTGATGTGGTTTTGTGTTGTACTGTGCATGAATATACTGTTATTTTTAACCCTTTATTTTCTGATTCTCAGAGTGTACAATGGAAATAAAACAAGCATGTCTAAGATATCCTTAGGCCCATAAAAAAAACATAGGATCTTAAAACTAGAAGGGAAACCTTGGAGATTTATCATCAAGCCCAGCTCCTTATGTTATTGGTGAAGAAACTGAAGTCTAAACAATCAGCGATTTTGCCCAAAATCATGTGTTTTAGTTAGTGGCAGTATTAGAAATAGAACTCTAATTCTCAACTCAGTTCAATATTCTTTCCATATGCTCTGTTGTCCTTCTGATAAATGCACTATTCACCTCATTGTGGCCCAGTTAACCTATATCCAGTCATGTTATAATGGCACAACAATTCCTAATTGCCCTCTGGTACACATATTTTCAGGTAAGCTTAAATTGAAACCTTCTAACCAATTCCAAAATAACCAGTAAGTTGATTCACTACATGAAAATAAATTGAGTTAAGAGGGTGATTTACTGAGCAACTTGTAGAACAAAAATGATGTTTGGTGAAAATTTTAACTTTTTCAAATGATTATGCCGGCGCTATTACGAATACCTCTTAACAACACTGAGCAGTGATGACATCAATTAATAGTTACCATATTAGTACTGTTATTACATATACAAATAGACCCTTAAAAAATGTACCTCTTACTGTTCCAATAAATTCCTCCATTCGTTGCAAAAGATCTGCATCTCTTTCAAAATCATAGAAGTGGTGCTCTACCCAGTGCCGACATACATTTAATACTCTGTGGCATTAACACAAAAGAATAATTGAGTTAAATGGGAACTCAAAAATGTTTACGACAATGAAGGGTACAAATGAAAACAAAGTAAATCTTTCCAAAAGAAATAATCTTATCAATGGTCAGCACTTTCAAAAACCTATGCTAATTAAGATTTATATTTAAATTCTGATAATTGCTTTTATTTGCTTCACTCATTTTACTGGTTACTTCCTCCTTGCTTGGGTAAATTACTTATCTATATCATCTCTGAAACAAAAGTTCAATAAAGACTTGATAGTTTGAATTATTTATTTAATGCTTACCGCAGTTGTACAGGCTGTATATATTCTTTTCTAAATCTTTTTAGTTCTGCACTCAAGGGTTGATCTCCATTCTCTATAGCTATGCGATCAGCTTCTGTTGGCTCAGGCTCTGGAATTTCAAATCTAATATAAAACAAAATAAATTAATGAAAATACTGATTATGAACCAAATTAAACAGGTAGAAATCCACATTTTCTTTAGTCAGCACTATCAAGAGAATACTGTGAAAAATTACTAAGGATGTACATAGTGAAAAGAAGTACAGCTTCTATAATGTAGAGGCTAATGATCTTATTTTAATTTTTTAAGAAATTAGTACTTGCCAATATAGATAAAGCTAACTAAGGACATAAGAATATATGCAAAATCTAAAAATCAATGTGAGTATAAAAGTTTTTATACTGATGCTCATTTTTGGCTTATGGAATTACTCTAAATTAGCTAACATAATAATTTTTAAGTGTTTTGCTTGAAAAGTGACTACACTTTAGGTGAATGAAACATTTCCCTTGATTACAAAGTTATTTATTCAGTGACAAGCTTCATTTTCCTCAATATTTGAAAACCTCCATTAAGAACATCTAAATTATCAGATTGAATTTCCAGAGTCTACATCAGTACATTTCTATATAGTTCTTTAACTTGATAAATTCTATAAATTTGGGGAGTGGATGTAGCTCAGTGGTTGAGCACCTGCTTCCCATGTTTGAGGTCCTGGGTTCAATCTCCAGTACCTCCTAAAAAAAATCTATAAATTTGAAATTTCACATACTGAATTTTCATATAAAAAATAAATACCTATTTCTGTATGTAAATAATCTTAAAGCTAATATATTATTGTAAAGTAAATGGTTATCTATGAGAGATTTTATTTATAAAAAAAATTCATGAACTACAATTAAGGCTCAGCCAACATATATTCAAGAAACATATAAGATCTTAGCTCAATCCCTTTTTTAGAAACTAAGGATTTAAAGATTTTAAATTGACAGACCTTTCTATTATAAGACTCAGTAGTTCTTGAGGTTTACAAAAGGATCTGTACGTTGTAAGAAATGTCCGAACAAAATTGGGATCTAAGAAGAAAAAAGGAAAATTATCTTATTAAAGTATTTGATTCAGAATGATTAAAACTATTATTTACATTTTCAAAAGAGATCAAATAGTCAACTAAAAATGTCTTGAAACGTCTTGACCCATAAAATGTTTTGGATTTTGTAATGTATTGCTAGTTTTAATACTTCCTAAATTGGTGGCAAAAAAATTGATACTAAAAGTTGATACCAACTTATTTCTTGCTCTCTGCATGCTCTGACCAGCTAGCTGTCTTGGTCTTAAACACATCACTGGCCAAGAAGAATGCAGATTGAAAAGAGGCAAGGCAGAGCATGGAATCAGACTCCCACCTATTACCAGGATCTCAGCATCACCAATTATTTTATCTCCCTGGTGAAGAGAAAGGCCACAGCAAAAACCCACTACCTTTCCTGACATTCAGACTATCCAGGATCAGTTCTCTAACTTTCTTTAAATCATGTTCATGTTAACAGAGCATCTTATAAAGTGGTAGTTCAAGTTAAATATAGCTTTTAAATTATTCTATTTACTAGCTGTCTTAATTAGAATTACTAAAAGATGCTTTAAGCTATCAAAACTTTTAATGTGCTAGAATGTGTTGGTTTGGTCCTATTCACAACTTTTAATTCCTTTTATTTCAAGTTGTCACAATGAGAGTCTAGTCATAAGAGCAGGAATCTCCAACTTCTTCAATGAAAGGGCCTGCTTGTCATTCACATCTCCATGGAGTAAATAAGGGGGCTGACTGACTGTGACCACCTCCCCGGGCCTGGCCTACTCTCACCTCTCCCAAGAGGAAAGGCTGCTGTTTTCAGCACAAGGGACATAGGTTGTCAACTTGTGCATGAAGAGGGGGAAAGACATCTTCCCACAATGGAAAAAGAATCACTCACTCTGTAACTTAAATTTCACCAAGGGCCACATTTAGTTGTTAAGTCTTTAAAAAAAGGAGGGAGAGTTCATTAGCCGGAGTCTTTTATTGGGAGCATTCTTTTCCTATTTGTTATACACTGGTAAGCACCAATCTAATGGTAAATTCACTGAGAGTACTGATTGCCTTTATTCTTGTTATGCTATATTGTGGACCCTTTATAAGATGTACAGTGTTTTTTATCAGCACAGGATGTAGCAAGAATCAGAATTCTTATGTGTGGAAAATGTCTTTTTAGGCTGCTTCTGATTATGAACCACCATAAATTAGACTAAAAATAAAATGTTTATATTAACTTTTAAAAAACAGATTTATTTTTTTATTTCTCCTCCCCCACCCTTGTTTGCACTCGCTGTCTGCTCTCTGTGTCTGTTCATTGTGTGCTCATCTTCCTTTATGGATGCACCGGGAACCGAACCCAGGAACTCCCATGTGGGAGGAAGGTGCCTTATCACTTGAGCCACCTCCGCTCCCTGCTTGTTTTGTCTCTCATTGTATTTTGTCATTGTGTCTCCTTGTTGCATCATCTTATTGCACCAGCTTGCTGTCTTGCTTGTCTTCTTTAGGAGGCACCGGGAACCAAACCCGAGACCTCCCATGTGGTAGGTGGGCACCCAACTGCTTGAGCCACATCCGCTTCCCATAATATATTAACTTTTCCCCAAAAAAGCAAATTCATGGATTTATCATAAAACAGAAATCTATTTCCAATCTATTGGTATATGTGGTCATCAAGGTAATAAATCAATTTAAATATCAGACAACCTTTAATTTACAATTATAATACTTTTGAAGATAAAGAAAAATTTAAATAATAAAAATACATAGGTTTTAAATGGCCCCTTCTCCTTTGCCTTCTGAGGCAAGAGTGGGTTACTGATGAAAGTATTTTAAGTTCATATAATCCTTTAATAATTTCCTCTCTGTTGGTATTTTATTGTCTGTCTTCAGTTACAGAGTTCCTCAAAAGTTAAAGACTAATGTCTCATCCAGAAGAAAAGATTTTAAAACAGAAGGCTGTACAAGATTTTAAAAAAGAGATTTATACTGGTTTCATCACAACACTCCCTTTCAAGAATCTTCTTCCCGTTCTGCAAGTCTGTTTGTAAGGTGGGGCTGCTCAAAATAGCATACCATAGAGATGCTGAGCTATCACAATTGGAGAAAGAATCCATATTCTCAGTACAGAGTGCTTCAAGTATCCTTGAGCTATGTTCCAAAATTAGGTTGAACCCCCCTTTTTATTGTGGTTAAATATATATAACATAAAATTTGCTATTTTAACCATTTTAAGCACACAATTCAGTGGCACTAATTACATTCACAATGTTGTGCAACCATCATCACTATCTAAGTTGTGGGGTAATTTTAAGTTTAGAGAAAGAATAAAATCAAGTTCTAAGTGAATTAAAGTATATTTTAGGAAAACTGTAGTTTTTTGTTTTGTTTTTTTTTTAAGGCAAACTATTTTAAAATTGACTTTTCATCTTCTTAAACCAAACCTTTTGGTCATTTCAATACTGTAGTAACTAATGAAAATGCTGGGAAACCCCATAATGTGCCTCAGTGCTACGTCGGTCACACAAGGATTACACAATTTCTGATGTCTGTTATGAAATGTTCTCAAAAAGTTTTCACATAATTTATTCCATATATTTCTGTGAGGTGAGTAGGGCAAGTGATGTTATTTCCTGTCTGCACAGGAGAGAAGTAAGGTTAAGACTTATCTAAGGTCCCACAGTAGTGCGGCAGAGAAGGAACCAGAACCTAGATTGTGAGACTTCTGATTTGGTACTCTTTTTTACCATACCACATAACCTCCCTGGATTAAAGGGCTGTTTAAGTTTTCCACAGTTCTAAGATCTAAATATATAAAGAACTAATCTATGAGGTATATAATCACTATAGGAATTTACATAAATTATTAATTCAGAATGTAGCTATAGACTGTTAATCTTGGTTAAATGCACCAGAAAGTCACTGAAAAATTAAGTCTGATTGTGATTCTGCAACTCTTGATAAAGCTTCTTGTAGATTTTAGGAAGTAGCAGCTGTACCTTCCTATACAATGTATTCAGAGGACGATTTTCTGGAGCTGGTGGTGAAAGAAACATTCCCACAATCAACACTATTGCACTAGGTTCTAAAGTGACTCAAGTTTAAGCTGTTTTTAGCTTGATTGGAAGTAAGAGCAGCCTTGCTAAAAAGAAAAAAAAGAAACAGCAGAAGCTAAAAATAAGCCAAGAAAATTTGGCAAAGGTTTAAGTACTTAAAAAAATATCTTAAAGGCTGCATATATTCCCAGGCTTGTATTAGTTCATATAGATCTATATTTAGTCTAAAGCAGTGGAAACTTGCTAATAAATGAAAAACTTGTATCAAGAGAGGATATAGCATTTAATTAAAATTTGAAGAGTACACATTCTAGAAGCTATATTTATTTCTACTGCAGTGATTTCCCAATTTCAGTGATTGTAACATATACGATGTCACACTAATCACGGGAGACCTTTATCTTATTGATGATGTAAAGGGCTAAGATAATTTGATATTAAAAGATACGCATCAACAAGGACGGGCTATATAATTTTGTAAGTAAACAAAGTACTACTTATGTATTAGGTAGTGATAAAAAACTAAGTTTTAACATTGCCTCCGTTGGTTGTGAGGCAGCAGTTATCCACCTATATTCCAAAACAATGTTTCAGAGACAGGTGGAAGACAAACACAAAAATACAAAAGCCAAGATGGGTTGGATTTTAAAACATAAGCATGCACAAATATTCAAGGAGAAAATAAAAAAGCCTATTGTAATATCATCCTCCTCTTTCTGTTTTATCACTTGCTTTCTCAATCCCTCATTTGACTTCCTCATGGATTCCAATATGAGCAATGACAAAAATTTCTCTGCAGTTCTTTTCTCATCATAGGTAACATTACTCTTCTATCTGACTCAAATCCTTGGACTAAGATTTCCAACAAGTTCACTGGTTGCTTTGCTTTCTTCTATCTATACAAACATATGCCAACTCTACCATTGTGTACCTGGTCTAGTCCTAGGTTACTTCAAACATGAACTATAATTACTTTCTGCTGGTCTTCTAGTTGTCTCTTTCTCCCCCTCTCTAAAACTGTTTTTTGCCTGATAATATTTTACCACACAATTCTTCAAAGTCACAGGAACTCAGGCTATATCTACACTAACATTCAGGACATAGAATACTGGATTTGAGGTGATGAATTCAATCTTTTCTTTTCTTGTGCCCCTATTTTGATCAACACCACATTTTATTTGGCAAGATCAATGAGATTTATAAAATAATATTTCCTACATAGAGTTATTTATGTAAAGAGCATCCCCTCCCCCCATTACCATAGTGAAACACTGTTAATCAGGATATCTGTTCATGTGATAATTCTCCCTATAATACAGTCATTTAAAAAGCTACAAGAAACAATAAGCTCTCAACAAGGATTTGTAAACAATCACTCTTGAATTCCTTAAAAAAGGAAACAGCCGCTTTGCTGACGCACAACCACTTAAAAAAAAAGAGAACTTAAAAATAGAACAGCACTGCCCTATAGATAAAAAAAAAAAAAAAATTATTCAAAAGATTTTTAAAAAGTCAAAACACCTAAACTGAGCTTATATAGGACACAAACTCAAAAGAAAACTAAAATGCAGGTTTTTGAGGATTTTCGATATGAGAGCATAAAGTAGTAGGAAGTACTTTACAGAAAAGTATCAACTGGCATAAGTTTTTCCAGTACGATCTTCTATAAAAGAGAAGTTCACTATGCACGGGAAACACCTTTTTCCCACACTTAACATGAAAAGCTTTTATTTTCCATATAATGTTAGTTCTGAATTATTATCCCTGCCTTAAGGTCATAGCATTTCGCTAAAATAGACTATCAAATATTCCTTTATCTTTGCTGTGTTAGGTCCCAATAATTAATTTGTGCTTTATTTCCTCTAACTGTAACAGAAGTGAAATTCCTACTCTCTACTCCTTTCCTTTTTACATATTGCTTTGTACTTTCTTATTATAGATAAGGAAATAATCTCTTCATTTCCTTGCCATATTCAGAATGATCTATCCAACTGGATGATATTTTTCCCCAAGTATTTGGGATGAATCCCAAAGTTGTAATGTAGTTAGTGAGTTACTATATATCCAGAAACACTGGATATGAGAGACAAGTTATAAATTAGATACCGCAAAACACAGTGTTGCAATCTCTTAAGCAACAGTTAACTGTTTTTAAAGTTCACCTAAATTCAAATTTTTTTTCCAGAAAGATTTCCTTTACAGAGCGACCTATAATAATGGACTAATGCCCGGGTTTTGTCAGAAAATAAAATTATAATGACTAATATCTAAGTACACTAAATGGAAGTTTATCTATAGTCAGAACTTATTACCTGTTTTAATAATAAAAAAATTACTGATTGTATCTTTATTGATCTGTGTATGCACAGAAATGAGCAAGTCATATTACTGACAGTTCAAACCAAGCAAGTAATTCCCTTTATTTTCATTATTTAACACATATAATTAAAAATATTATCATATTCTAACACTTTAAAAAAATTCACCTTGTCTAACTCAGTGTGACAGAGTTGGAAAGAATATTCCAGTGGGAGTCAAGAAAACTAATTTCTAGTCCTAGTCCTGTAATTAATTAGTTATATAACTTCTGACAAATCACATAACCTTCCTGGGCCTTGGGACTTTGTCTATAAAAGTGTGGATTTGGTCATCTCTTCTAGCACTAGAGATCTATAACTCCGCTTCACAAACTATTGTTAAAACACCTGCTGGATCAAGCTAGCTGAAGAAACCATAGTGAAGTCTGAATTAATAGGTTAAACTAGTTTCACTTCTGCTTTATATGACAATGTCTGACCAAACTATATTCTAAAACATGTTTGTAAGTACTGTCTTACATCATTAGTCATTAAATTTTCTCATGTTATTATTTTGTGTCACTTATTATATAATTCTATATATAGTAAAAATGTGCAACAGTTAGATTTTAGCTTTTGTTTCAGTCTTAAACCACAACCTGGACTGTATGTTCTCCAATAAAATACTTTCCAACTAACTAACCAAATAAAAAATCCCTTTTTTCTTTGCCGAGGTTGAAGAAAGGTGAGAAAAGAAGAGTAGACCAACAGTTCTTAAACCAAATGGTAACTTGACCTGTTAATCATTGTAGTAAGGACTCAAAGTACATTTGACCTGGAATGGATCTTTAAAAAGTACTGCTTTCATGTTTTACAATTTCATAGATAGTTTATTTAGAACACATTCTATATCGCCAGTAATGAGTTCAGTAACAGACCTTACAGAGTAGACCAAATAAACTGGTAATTAACACTAATTTCTGTGTACTGCAAATCACAACTCAGGAACGCTGCTCATGGATTCCAGTTAAACTAGTAATATATTTATGATGTAAGTGAAAATAGTCAGTTAAGGTTCAAAAGAAGATAGAAAAGAAAAATATCAAGAAAATTAGCCACAACTCTTCTCAAAAACATTAGCATTTTATTCTTCAAGAAATGAATGAAGGGAAATTTTTAAGACTTTAAATTTTAGAAAAAGTAAAACAATCTTAATTTAAATTTCAATACAGTTAACTCTGGCTAAGTTCCAGAAACCTAGAAACTTAAGTGTTTTATGTGTTAAATTGAAGTAAAATCATTCAAAATCTAAAAATTGATATAAAAGAGAGCAACTTTAAATAAAAGGCATGGTTCTCCAGAAATATTCAATTTCAGTTCTGCAAGTGCTTATTAACAATCATAAATATATTAGTTCTATGAAATACAGCAGTTTAAAGAAAACTTTTATCATTATCGATTAGGAAAAAGTTTTATAGAAACAGTTATATAAAATTTTTAGAATTTCTAAGTGTTTTCTAACCCAAACACTTGTGTAAGTAAACATTAGGAAATCTAATGTGAAATCTTCTTCAGTGCATATCAGTTATTATATGCTATTGCTCTATAGGAAAAAAAAAATACATAAAACTACTGTCTTACAAACATAAATAAAAATCTAAAGGTTAATTTTCATTCTATACAGTCTAAGAAACCAAAACAAAGGTATTGAGAATAAAATGATGATCAGTTTAGAATACTTATGCTTTAAAAATTCTGTGAATTCTTTAAGGCCCTTAGAAATCAGGATAATGTGGCAAGAAGAGCAATTTGAACTTTATAACCTGAAAAATATGTTAAGGAGTAGCAAAGAAATGAGAAGTATTTTGTAACCACAAATTTGGGGTCATTTAACAAAACATTACTGTAGTTGTTAAATATTAAAGAGTATACACAGGGATGATAAAGATGAACTAAATAGGCAGGCCATACTAATTACTGAAAATTGTACATCTTAAAAACAGTTTTATATGTAAAAAGGAATAATCTATTTCTTTTTTCATGTAAGATCCTAGGCAATTTATTTAAATTTCTACGCTTTGATTTATTTTTTTATTTTTGGATGAGTAAAATGAATACTGAAGTTTCAAGGTAA
>JAQZBX010086407.1:0-13012 GCA_029593785.1 Cabassous unicinctus | reverse complement strand
GTTAATTATGTTCATATTGTACTACCATCATCACATCCATTACCAAAATTTAAGATCAAACCAATTAGAAATTCTGTACATTTTAAGCATTAACGCCTCATTCCCTAGCTCATCCCATCCCCTGGTAACCAATATTCTAGATGCTAACTCTATGAGTTTACTTATTCTAATTATTTAATAAAGGTGAGATTACACAATACATGTACTTTTGCGGCTGGTTTATTTCACTCAACTTGATGTCATTAAGGTTCACCCAGTTATTGTACGTATCAGAATTTCACTTCTTTTTCCACCTGAAAATGTTCCATTGTATGTACATACTACACGTTATTCATTTTTCGCTCTTTTTAAATATCGAAAGAGCACAGATTTTAAAAAAAATACAAGTCTATTGAAACGCATATCACCTTTGGGAAAACAATATTAAAACTTGCTTTTTTCCCCCTAATAAACTCTTCTCACGCTCAGAAAACAGGAGATCGCCTCTCGAAAAGCTGTAAATTAAATTCCCTAACGCCGCAAGCTGCACGTGTAGAAAAGTTTCGCCCCAGATTTTATGGAACCGTGCTTTTACATTTGAAAAAAGTTTACAACAGTGCACTCTTCAAAGAGGGTCTGTACAGGGTTCAGAGCCCGGACGGGATGAGGGGTAAGAGTCCCAGGACTAGGACGCCTCCACCTCTGGAGGCTGCGGGAAGAGAGCAGCCTCACCAGGCGGGGAGGGGGCGGGGGTTCTAGTCCTGCGCAGGGCCGTTGGGCGGGGCTCCCCGTGCGCCTGGGCTCGCCATGCGCCGGCGCTCCCTCGTGTTCCTGGCACCGGTGCGGGGCGCGGGTGTGGTTCGGCTGGTCCCCATGCGCCTCCCGCAGGCTCTCGGGGTTGTAATCCTGCGGCTCGTGGTTGCGGTAGGTGCTTTCGGGTGGTTCCTAGAAGGCGGCGGCGGAGCGACTGGGAGGCGGGGCTAGTCCCTAGGCGGTAGGCGACGCGCAGAGGGTCCCACGCTAAGCCCAAGGTGCGCTCAGGCAGTGGCGGCCTGTGTAGAGACTGAGAGTCAGCGCCCGGGGCCGCTCCTGGACCCTTCCCCTCTCACCGGGACTTGCCGCCCGCTGGCAGGGGGAGATCGTGCTCTTCGCGCTCCTCCCTTGACCTTCCGGTAGCCCTGGAGCGCCCTGGCACCGTCCTACTGCTGCGGCCGGTCCCCGCCGGGCTCCTTGGCCGGCGAACCGCTCTCCTTGGCCCAGGGCTGGGCGGCCGGCGGCTCTGTCTGGCAGCCGCGGAGCAGGAGGATGCTGAGGTGATCGCCCACGCCGGGGTGGGCCGCGGATCAGGGCGGACGCGGCGAGGCCTGGCTCAGAAGTCGCCACTTCTCCAGGACATCCCCGGGAACGGACTAGACAGGAACTCCCCACCGGGCATCCAGGCTCCTTGAGTGTGTTGGGGGGAGGGGTCCCTTTAGCCCCTTGGGTTCCTGCAGAGCTCCTGGAAGAACCATGGTCAACACTGGTGACAGCACCCACTGCATCTCCTTCCCTAATTTGTTGTGTACAATTGTTCATAGATTTGCTTATAATCCTTTTTATTTCTGTAAGATCAGTAGTGACATCAACATTTTCATTTCTGATTTTAGTTGTGTTTTTTTTCCTTTGTGAGTCTAGATAGTCTTGTTAATTTTGTTTTAAAAAATCACCAACTTTTTGTTTTGTTTATTTTCAATTGTTTTTCTATCCTATTTTATTTAGCTCTTCTCTAATCTTCCTTCCTTCTGATAACTTTGGGTATACTTTGCTCTTCTTTTTCTAGTTCAGCATGGCAAGCGAGGTTCTTAATTTGATACCTTCTTCCTTTTTACTATAGGCATTCACAACTATAAATTTCCTTCTGAAAATCGCCTTCGCTGTATCCCGTAAATTATGGTATGTTGTATCTTGGTTTTCATTCATGTGTAAATATTTTCTGATTTCCCTTGTGAAGAATAAATGACTATATATTATTTACCCATTCATATGTTGTTGGACACTTGTATTGCTTTTGGCTTTTGTGACTAATGCTGCTATGAACATCAGTGTGCAAATATCTCTTGAAGTCCTTGCTTTCAAAATTTTTGTGTTCATACCTAGAAGTGGGTTTGATGGGTCAAATGGTAATTGTTGTTTCTAAAAGCCTTTGTAAAAGAATATATTAGCTCCCAACTTCCATTTTATTTTCTGTAAAGTGCTGGAGAAGACCATGGATGTATCTAAAACTGATGTTGCTGGTAGGATTAATTTGATAAGAACTTGCTAATATTTGTGAGGTTTCTTTAGCAAAGCGTAAAAAAAATAGTATGTCATTTTATTCATTCTTTATTTTTGTCAGAGATTTTAGACTCAAGTGAGATTTCAGGACTTGAGTTATTTGCTCGGCTTTATAAGGCAGAAATAAATGAAAAGTCTCTAGCTAGAAATAAAGATTTCTTTGAATCCTGTCTTTAATTGAACTTACACAAAAAACCTGTCCCAAATCAATGACAAAATGCTGAATCCAGATTTTTTGTGTATGTAATTTAAATAAATGTATATTACATGACATATACCATTTTATATCCATCATATCCTTAGTATTGTAATATTTGGTCCTTTAATAATGAGTTTTGTTCACACTGGGATAAAATCGAAAGAAATTTAGAGTTGATTTATATTCATAGCCCTTTCAGTTTAGGCATGATAATATTTTGTTATCATTTTTATCTCTCTAGATTTTCTGAGCAACTGAATTTATCCAGAAAATTTTCACACATTTAAGTTAGTTAGATCAATTTGAGAAATAACCAATATTGTTTTACTACTTGTCCTTTTGTGTTGTGATAAATATGTAGGCTTTGCTAATAGAAATAAAATTCCACTTAATAATTCCTACATTAACGAAAAGTAGCTAGCTCTTAATGTGACATCGCATTCAACCGTGGAACATTTTTAAACACTTTGCCTAAAGTGATTTATAGATTCAATGTAATCCCAGTAAAAATTCCATGCAATCCCAATAAAAATTCCAAATGCCAATCATCACATTTTATGGAAGGCTAAGGTTTCTTAATAGTCAAAACCATCTTGAGAAAAAAAAATTAAGTTGCTTGACTTGTACTTTCCAATCTTAAAGATAATTACACAACCTTAGTAATCAAAACAGCATGGTACTGTCATAAGAAGAGACATTCTGACCACTGAAATTGAATTGAGAGTTCAGACGTCAACTCTCATATTTATGGCCAACTGATGATTCACTCTCTGGGGATATAATAGTTTCTCCAAAAATGGTCATGGGAAAACTCGGTCCATGTATAAATGAATGAAGGTGTTTCCCTACTTCTCATCATATACAGCAACCAAATCAAAATGGAACAAAGACCTAAATATATGAACAAGAACCATGTAGCTCTCAGAAGAAAACACAGGGAAGCAACTTCAGGATCCTTTGTTAGGCAATAGTTTATTCACTTCTATACTCAAAGCACAAGCAAAAATTAAAAAAAAAAAAAAAAAAAAAAAAAAAAAAAAAAAAAAAAAAAGATAAATGGGACCTCCTCACGCTTTAAAACTTTTGCTCCTCAAAGGATTTTACCCTGAATGGAAAAGACAACTTACACAATGGGAGAAAATATTTGGAAACCACATATTGAGTAAAGGTTTAATATCCAGAATATATAAAGAAATTCCACAATTCAACAATAAAAAGACCCATGAGCCCAGGAAAAAATGGGCAAAAGACTTGAACATTTTTCCAAGGAAGATACAAAAATATCCAGATAGCACATGAAAAGATGCTGAGCAACCATAGCCATTAGGGTAATACAAATCAAACCACAATGTTTAGTCTTCTAATCCTTGAACACGAATGTCCTTCCATTTATGTAAGTCTCTCTTGATTCTTTTAGCGATGATTTGTAATTTTCTGTGGAGAAGTCTTTTACATTCTCTGTTCAATTTGTTCCTAGGTATTAGATTCATTTAGTTGCTATTGTGAAAGGAGTTTTTCTTGGTTTCTGCTTCTGATTATGAATAACTAGTATATAGAAACACTACTTTATTTTGAGTGTTGATCTTGTACCCTGCCACTTAGCTGAATTCATTTATTAGTTCCAGTAGCTTTTTTTGTGGATTTTTCAGGATTTTCCATATATTGGTTTAGGTCATGTTCAGATAAGGAAAGTGTTATTTTCTTTCCTTTCCAATTTCGATGCCTTTTATTTTTCTTGGGTAATTTCTCTGGCTAAACTTCCAGGAGAGTGTTGAATAATAGTGGTGGCAGTGTGCATCATTGTTCCTGATCTTAGAGAGAAAGCTTTTGTTCTTTCACTATAGAATATGTTGTTAACTTTGGATTTTTCATAGATGTTTTTTAACATGTTGAGGGACTCTCCTTCTATTCCTTGTTTACTATGCATTTTTATCAAGAAGGGGTGTTGGAAATTGTCAAATGCCTTTTTTGCATCAATTGAGATGATCCTGTTTTTTTCCTTTGTTGTTTTAATGTGGTATATTACATTCATTGATTACTTTATGTTAAACCACCCTTAAATACTCGTGATGAATCAAATTTTACTACAAAGTGTAATTCTTTTTATGTGCTGTTGGATTTGGTTTCCTAGTATTTTGAGGATTTTTCAGTTATATTCACAAGGTGTATTGATTTGTAGTTTTATTTTGGTATCCTTATCTGGTATTGGAATGAGGAATATAAATGTATGCACAGTAAAAAATATGACTTATGTAATATTAACATCTAATATATGAAGTGTAACCATGCGGAATATGGATGTATGCTTTGGCCTGATAGAATGAGTTAAGGAGTGTTCCCTCCTATTCAATTGTTTGGAAGAGTTTGAGCATGATAGAATTTTTTTTTATCCATTTATTTTGATGGATATTTGGGCTATTTCTACTTTTTTGCTATTCTGAAAAGTGCTGCTGTGAACATTTGTGTACACACATCATCTGTATGTTTTAAACATGCATTTTTTTAAAAATTTGAGACGTTGTGGGTTAAAACAATCATGCATACCATACAGGATTCCCATATATTGCCCCACCACCAACACCTTATATTGTTGTGACACATTTGTTACAAATGATGAAAGAACATCATCATAATATTACTATTATCCATAGTCCATAGCATATATTTGGTTTATTTTCCCACAAACTTTCCTATTATTAACACCATATATTAGTATTGTATATTTATTATAGTTCATAAGAGAATGATCTCATATTTGTAGCATTAACAATAGTCCATTATTCAGTGTTATATGGTCCCATGCATTGTACAATCCATATAAGTGTACACTCAGTGGCCCTTGGTTTAATCACAGAGATGTGCTCTTATTATTCAAGTCCATTACAGAATGTTTTTTTAAATATGCTGTTTAATTTTAAAAGATATTTAGATTACATAAATGTTACATAAAATATGTTGGAGATTCCCATATGCCCTGCTCCCTACCCCTCCCACATTTTCCCACATTAAAAACATCCTTCATTAGTGTGGTACATTTGTTACAATTGATGAACACATTTTGAAGCATTGCCACTAAACATGGATTATAGTTTCCATTGTAGTTTACACTCTCTTCCGCAGAAATTTGTAAGTTATGACAAGATATATAATGGCCTGTATTTGTCATTGCGGTGTCATTCAGGACCATCCCCAAGTCCTGAAAATGGCCCCATATTACACGTTTTTCCCCTCTCCCTGCCCTTAGAACCTCCAGTGGCCATTGCCTCCACATCAATGATAAAAGTTCTGCCATTTTTAGAATCACAATAAGTCTGTAGTAGAAAACCAGTAAGTCTTCTCTAGTCCATCATTCATTCCCCAGTCCTGAGGATGATGGAATGGTGATGCCCACTCCACCTCTAATTAGAGGGGGCTTAGATCCCATGGGGCGGCTGGATGGCACTATATTGATTGCAGTTGCAGATTCTCTTGGTTCCTTGGTATGGTAATTGTCCATCATCATCTCCTTGTGAGTTGTCCTGGGTGAGGCCAATGAACTGGACAGTAGGTATTGCAACTCTGTTGAGATTCAGGGCCTACCTGGCACATGGACAGTACACAGATTTAAGTCTCCTGGACATACACCTATCAACTTGAGTACTAACTATAGGTTCAAATAGAAGTGTCAGAAGAACCATGTGTAGGGAAACCACAACTGAGTCCAACTCTTTCACACTGAGGAGCATAAATTCCCATCTCACCAAACTCCTGAGATGTCTGCCCTGCCTATGGTGTCTGGATGTCTGCAGGTCCCTCAGGAGCCCTGCTATTTGAGGCAATATTTATTTTGGCAGTCAATGAGATCCTGCTGAGACATGCATAAGCGTAACCTCTGGAATGACCTCCAGACTCACTTTGAAGTCTCTTAGCCATTTTAACTCATTTATCTTTACCCTTTTCCCCTTTTGGTCAAGGTCTTTTTCCAGTTGCATTGCTAGTTGGTTCTTGGTAGTAATCCCTTGGTGCCAGGGAGGCTTATCACTGGGAGTCACATCTCACACTGGAGGGAAGGTAATATATTTATATGCTGAGTTTGGCTTAAAGAGAGGCCACATGTGAGCAACAAGGAGGCTCTCAGGAGGTAACTCTTAGGCACCCTATAATACTAGGCTAAGTTTCAATTTCAAAAGTAAAGTTTCCTAAGTACAGTCCTCAATATCAAGGGCTCATCTATGGTCCATCCTCCTTCACTAGTCACTGCCCCTATACTTGGGATTCTTTCTATCTCATTAGAGAATGTGGCAGAGCCCCCTAGAGTTCGAATTCAATATTTTTTCAGTTATTGTGTGACTTTCCACTCACCATGACAATGCCCCATAAACACTTTAACACATTTATATGCCTTATAGGTGTGCCCCAGGTGGACCTCCTCCCATGCATCCCCCATCATTGACACGTCACACCAATGATACTCCCTTACCACAGTTGTAACCCTTCTGTGATCTAAAACTTCTTCAAAAATGAAGCCAACAGAATAGCCAAATGTAATTCTTAAAAAATGAAATAATGATAGTTTTAAAAATAACAACTAAAATACAAAAAGTTTAAACAAAATTGGAATAATAAAAATATAATAAAATTTAAAATTAAAAAAATTTTGACATTATGTCTTTCATCACTGTAAAATCTGTTTTTTATGTGTAGTGATATTTTCTTCCATTTATTCCCCCAGTGTCTTATTTTTTTCATTTTGTCTTCAAAGAACACTTAGGTTACATAAAAGTAATGAACAGAATATAGGGGATTCCCATATACTCAACGTCCTACTACATTTCCCCTTTCCCCTGTTAATTAAATTTTACATGTGGATGGTGTATTTGTTACAAGTGATATACAAATAATGAAACATTGCTACTAACCATGGTCAACTTACATTATGGTTTACATTTGGAACATACACTTTTATAGAGTGTGTGCTGAAAATTTAACATGGTTTGTATCCATCATTGCAAGATCATGTAGAACACTTCCATCGCCCCCAAAATGCCCCATGTTCCATGTGTTCTATTCCTTCCTCCCTCTCCCCTCAGGACCCAAGACCACCACCAAGCTTCATTCCTTGAAGAACAAGATTTTTAGTTACTTGCAACAACATTGAGGGCTTCACAAACTGCCTGTCCTCCCCTGTTAGGCACTGCTTATGCTCTCGAGAGTCTTCTGCCCCTCTATCTGACAACATAGCAGGATTCTCCAGGATGGGAGTCCAACAACTTCCTGTCCATTATGTGTCCATTATTATAAGAAGAACACTCACACAATCCCTAGAAGCCTGCCTCAGGTGTGCCCTCTCCCACATACACCCCACATCCAACACCCTAAGTTAGTAACTCTCCCCTGCCATATTTGCCAAAAGGAAATTCCCAACGTTTTAGTTTCAACCACATACCCGCAAATCCAGAGTTCGACTTCTCACTCCCCCAACCCTCCCCCCAGTTCCATGGACAGTCCAACACTTGTAGTCCTCTGTTTATTTAATAGCCTCCAGTCTAATGGGTGTAAGATGATATCTCATTGTTATTTTGATTTGCATTTCTCTAATAGCTAGTGACATTGAGCATCTTTTCATGTGCTTTTTAGCCATTTGTATTTCTTCTTTGGAGAAGTGTCTATTCAAATCACCTGCCCATTTTTTAAATGGGTTGCTTGTCTTTTTATTTTCGAGGTGTAGGATTTCTTTATATATGCTAGATATTAGATTCCTATCAGATATATGATTACCAAATATTTTCTCCCATTGCGAAGGCTACCTTTTCACTTTATTGAAAAACTCCTTTGAGGTATGAAAGTTTTTAATTTTGAGGAGGTCACATTCATCTATTTTTACTTTTGTTGCTTGTGCTTTTGGTGTAAAGTTCATGAAAACATTTCCTAATCAAGATCCTGTAGATGCTTCCCTACATTATCTTCCAAGATCTTTATGGTCTTGGCTCTTATATTTAGATTTTGATCCATCCTGAGTTAATTTTTGCATAGAGTATGAGATGGTGTTCCTCTCTTATTCTTTTGGATATGTATATCCAGTTCTCCAAGCACCGTTTGTTGGAAAGACCATTCTCTCCCAGTTGAGTGGAGTTGGTGGCATTTTCAAATATCAGTTGACTGTATATGTGAGGATCAATATCAGAACTCTCAGTTCAGTTCCATTGGTCAGTATGTCTATCTTTGTGCCAATACCATATAGTTTTGACCACAGTAGCTTTGTATTATGTTTTAAACTCAGGTAGTGTGATTTTTCCAATTTCAGTTTTCTTTTTCAATATGTCTTTGGCTATTCAGGGACTCTTGCCCTTCCAAATAAGTTTCATAGTTAGCTCTTCCAGTTCAGTAAAAAGTGCTCTAGTAATTTTTATTGGGATTACATTAAGTCTGTAAATCAGTTTGGGTAGGATAGACATATTAATGATGTTTATTCTTCCTTTTGATTAACAGGGAATTTTCTTCCATTTACTTAGGTCTCTGTGTACAGGTCATTTACATCTGTAATTAAATTTATTCCTAAGAATTTAATTCTTTTATATGCTATTGTAAGTGGGATTTTTTTCTTGATTTCCTCCTCAGATTTCTCATTATTCATGTATAGAAATGCTACTGATTTTTGAGCATTGATATAGTAACCTGCAACTTTACTGAACTCATTTATAAGCTCTAGAAACTTTGTTGTAGATTTCTCAGGGCTATCGAGGTTTCGGATCATGTCCTCTGCAAATAATTAAATTTTCACTTCTTTCTTTCAAACTTGGATGCCATTTATATCTTTTTCTTGCCAAAGTGCTCAAGCAAAACTTCTAACACAATGGTGAATAGAAGTAGTGAGAGTGGGCATCCTTTTCTTGTTTCTGATCTTAGAGGGAAAGCCTTTAGGATTTCACCATTGAATAAGATGTTAGCTGTGGGTTTTTCATACATGCCCTTTATCATGTTGAGAATGTTTTGTTCTATTCCTAACTTTTGAAGTGTTTTTATCAGGAAAGTTTCTGTATTTTGTTGAATGCTTTTTCTGCATCTATGGAGATGACCATGTGACTTCTTTCTCTTTGTTTATGTGGTGTATTACATTGATTGATTTTCTTATGTTGAAACATCCTTGCATACCAGGGATGAAACTCACTAGGTCATGGTGTATAATTCTTTTGATGTGTCTTTGAATACAATTAGCAAGTATTTTGTTGAGGATTTTAGCATCTAGATTCATTAGAAAGATTGGTGTATAGTTCTCCTTTCTTGTGGCATCTTTGGCTTTGGTATTAGTGTGATGTTCGCATCATAGAATGAGTTGAGCAGTGTTCCCTACACTTCTGTTTTCTGGAAGAATTTGAGCAGGATTGGTCTTAGTTCTTTCCAGAATGTTTGGTAGAATTCACCTGTGAAGCTGTCTGGTCCTGGGCTCTTCTTAGTTGGGAAGTTTTTGATGACTAATTCTATCTTGTTACTTGTGATTGGTTTGTTGAGTTCATCAATTTCTTCTTTCATCAGTGTAGGCTGCTTGTGTATTTCTAGGAATTTTTCCATTTCCTCCACATTATCCATCTTGTTTGCATAAAGTTTTTCAAAACATCCTCCTATGATACTCTTTATTGCAGTTGGTAAGATGTGATATCTCCTTCCTAGTTTCTTATTTTATGCATTTGCATCTTTTTCTTTTTTTCTCTGTTAGAGTAGCTAAGGGTTTGTCAATTTTATTAATTTCCTCAAAGAACCAGCTTTTGGTTTTGTTTATTTTTTCGAGTGCTTTCTTATTTTCAATTTCAATGGCTCTGCTCTAAACTTTCTTATTTCATTCTTTTTACTTGTTTTGGGGTTAGTTTGCTGTTCTTTTTCTAATTCCTCCAGGTGTGCAGTTAGGTCTTTGATTTTAGCTCTTTCTTTTTTAATATATGCATTTATCACTATGAATTTCCCTCTCATTACTGCTTTTGCTGCGACCCATAGTTTTGGATATATTCTGTTGTCATTTTCATTCATTTAAGGTTGGTACTTATTTCTTTTGCAATTTCTTCCTCGACCCACTGTTTTGTCTAATAGTGTGCTGTTTAACTTCCTTGTCTTTGTGCCTAATCTGGTTTTCTGCCCCTTACTGATTTACAGTTTCATTCCATTGTGGTCAGAGAAATTACTTCGTATAATTACAATCTTTTTTAATTTCATTGAGAATTGTTCTGTGGCCTGGCATGTGGTCTGTCTTGGAGAATGATCCATGTGCAGTCGAGAAGAATGTATATCCTGCTGTATATATTTGTAATGTTCTGTATATGTCTCTTAGGTCCCGATCCTCTAATATATTATTCAACATCTATGTCTCTTTATTGATTCTCTGTGTAGATGTTCTGTGTCTTAAACTCTCCCACTATAATTGTAGAGGCATCTATTTCTTCACTTAGTTTTTTCAATGTTTGCCTCATGTATTTTGAGGTACCCTGGTTAGATGTATAAATATTTACAATTGTTCTTTCTTATTGACAAATAGCCCCTTTTATTAATATATAGTGTTCTTCTTTGTCTCTTACAAAATTTTTCATTTAAAGTCTATTTTGTCTGATATTAGTATAGCTACTCCCACCCTTTTCTGTTTGTTGTTTGCATGTAAAATTGTTTTCCATCCATTCACTTTGTCACCTTGCATCCCTGGGTCTAAGGTGAGTTTCTTGTAGACAGCATATAAATGGGTCATGTTTCCTTATCAAGTCTGCCAATCTGGGTCTCTTGAATGGAGAGTTTAATCCATTACACTCAATGTAATTAATGTGAAGGAATTACTTACATTAGCCATATTCTCTTTAGGTTTATGTATTTCATATGTTGTTTTTATTTCTCTTTTTATTTTTTTGTTGTTCTTACACTCTCCTCCAACTCTATGTCTCTCCTCTTTTTTCCTGTCAACTGGCAGAACTCCCTTAATCATTTCTTGAAAGGGAAGGTTTCTTATTGACAGACTCTCTTAATTTCTGTTCGTCAGTGAATATTTTGAACTGTCATTCATTTTTGAATGCCAACTTTGCGGGATGGAAAATTCTTTCCTCGGAGTTTTTTTTCTTTTAGCACCGATGTCATGCCAGTGCCTTCTTGCCTCCATGGTTTCAGATGATACATCAGCATTTAATCTTATCAAGCTTCCCTTGTATGTTATCTGTCTGTTTTCTCTTTGCTACTGTCAATATTCTTTCTTTGTCTTGAGCATTGGACAATTTGACAAGCATGTGTCTTGGAGTAGGCCTTTTCGCATTTATACTGTTTGGATTGTGCTGTGCTTCCTGGACATGTTTGTCCATGTCCCTCAATAGAGTTGCAAAATTTTCAGCCATTATTTCCTCCAACATTTCTTCTGTCCCCTTTCCCTTCTCTCCTCCATCTGGGATGCTTATAATATGTATGTTTGTGCATTTCATGTTGTCATTTAAATCCCTAAGTCTCTGCTGAATTTTTTTCTATCTTTAAATATAGCTGTTCTACTATCTGTCTCATTTCAGTTGTACTGTCTTCCACATCACTGATTCTTTCCTCTGCCTGTTCAATTCTGCTGTTGTGTGCTTCTAGTATATTTTTTATTTTTGCATTGTGTCATTCATCACCATCATATCCTTTATCTCTTTGTGTATGTTTACAATTTCTTCAGTATGTTCTCCCAATGTCTTCTTAATATTCTTAATCTCTTCCTTCACTTCATTAAGTTGATTCCTGTATTTGTTTGGACATCTCTGATTAGTTGTTCCATGTTCTACATCTCCTCCTGTTTTTTAGTTTGTTTTCTGGGCCATGTCTTCTTGTTTCTTAGTATGGCTTGTAATTTTTTGTTGGTGTCTAGGCATCTGTTTATCTTGATGGGTTTATTTGGTTGATTAGCTTCTCCTTCTACTCTAGAGTTTTATTTTTTTGTTGTTTTGTGTGTGTAAGGTGTCACTTGGACATTCTATTCCTCTTATTCTATTTATTGGCTGTTGTCTATGTTCCCTTGGAAAAAAAAATTAAGACCAGAATAAAGGAAAGAGATAAGAAGAGAAAAAGAATAATAGTAGTAATAATAATAATAATAAAAGGTAGAAGAGGAACCATAAGACTAAGAAAATAAATATTTAACATGAGTAAGAAGTATAGTGGAATAAGAATAAAAAAGTGGAATAGAAACAAATGAGAAACAAAATAGAGAAAATACATAGAATGAACTAAAAGGCCAGAAATGAGAAGAGAGGAAAAGAAAAAAGAAAAAGAAAAAAACATAAAGAAAGAAAAGAGAGAGAGAGAGAGAGAGAGAGAGAGAGAGAGAGAGAGAGAGAGAGAGAGAGAGAGAGAGAGAAAGAGAGAGAGGAACAAAAACAGGAAAAACTGAGGACCAAACAAAAAGAGGTGGAATAAAAGAACAACAGAAAACAGAAGATAGAAAAATGAAGGAAAGCAAAGAAATAGCATAGGTAGAAAAAATTGGTAAAAGAAAGAAAAGAGAAACAAAGAAAGGAGAAAGACAAGAAATAAGAAATAAGACAGCAGCAA
>JAQZBX010086406.1:0-13000 GCA_029593785.1 Cabassous unicinctus | reverse complement strand
CTCTTACAAACAAACACGCATAACATCATACAGGGCTCCCATACATCACCCGCCCCATAAACACCCTGCATTGTTGTGAAACATCTGTTAACAAATCATGAAAGAACATCATCAAAGTATTACTAACTATAGTCCGTATCTTACTCTCCTATACATTTTTTAAGGATTTATTTATTTATTTACTTTTATCCATTTTTACCACCCCCCCACCCCATTTTTGCTGTTTCTGTGTCCATTCGCTGGGCAACTCTCTGTGTCCGTTTCCTGCCGTCTCTTCTTATCCTTCTCTTTCTGTCTTTACTGGGATTTGATCCTCGGAATCTCCGATGTGGGAGAGAGGCGTCCTACTGCCTGCGACACCTTAGTTCCTGGTTTTTCAGTGCGTCTTGTCTTGGCTCTCCCTTGTGTCACTCTCCTGTTACATCATCATCTTGCTGCGTGGCTCCCGGGGCCTGATGGCTCACCCGCTCGCGGGGCCTGGTGGCGCACTCACACACGGGACCTGGCGGCTCACTCACTCGCAGGGCCTGGCAGCACACCCACTCATGGGGCCTGATGGCCCACCCACTCACTGGGCCTGGCAGCGCACCCGCGCACAGGGCCTGGTTCTAAAATTTTTTGTGATCATGAATGAACAACATTGTGACGACACTAAAAGCCATTGATTATACATTTTAGATAGATCATATGGTTTGTGAGTATATCTCAATATATCTCAAACTGCTTAATAAATAAATAAATATGCAAGAATAGCCAGAAATAGCAGCTATGTACATAGGGGAAACATAGATTGAGAGGTGAAGAATTTTCTTGTTTGCCTGGTTTTTGTTTATTATTATTATTGAAATAATGAAAATGTTCTAGTAATGATTGAAGTGATCAATGTACAACTATGTGATTATACCAAATACCATTGATTGTACACTTTGGATTAATTGTATGCTTTATTAATATGTATCAGTAAAATTGATTTGTAAAAATAAATAAATTTTTAAACACGTGATCAGAAAAAAAGTTAAAAAATAAAAAAAGTGTACTTCATCCAAGTCTTTTCAGGGAGTTCCCAAAAATTAATGAGAAGAATGTCCTAACATCTGAATGAGGGAGGCACTCACATTGTTCTTTCTAGAGATGTTTTCAAATGGAAGAAAGCTTCCCCAATAGAGACTCCTGTGGAGCTAGTATGGCAGAGGCAGTGTAGCTGGAAAAAGGAAAAACAAGATGACCTGGAGAAAACAGAAATTTTCTTCAGGAGCCTCCACTGAGTGGGCCTCTTTCCTGCAAAGTGGATTTTTATAACCACTGTAGCTTGGTTTCCAGTCCTAGGTTAGTACTATACAATGCCCCTAAAGAAGCAGGGGTCAAAGTGATCATTCATTCATGCAACTACTATATGGAGGGAGATGTTCAAAATCCTAACAATATCATTGTGAACAAGACACACACAGGCAAATATCCTGTAATAAGAAAAGGAAGACCTTTCAAAAGGCACTTTAATAGTGCCAGTTCATGAAGCCGCTGAGAAAAGTGGTTCATTCTTTCATTTATTAATTCAGAAGGATCCATTGAGAGCTAACTTAGTGCTGTGGATACAGCTGTATATAAGTCAAGTAGACTGGCAGTTTCAATGTAGAATGTTGAGTTCTGCAATAGGTATGAGCCCAGGGTGACATGGAAATACGTTGTTTAAGGACCTGCCCCAGTTTGTGGGTCTGGAAAGACTTCTGAGAGGTTGGGAAAGTCCTGACGGTAACTTAGAGTTAGTCAGGTAGAGACATACAAGGGAAGAACGCCCACAAAGGCCTTTAATAAAAGAGAGCAGGTAAATAGGGAAATTTGGAGAACTGTTCACTGTCATCAAAAGGTGAGGGTGTTGAGAAATGAGGAAGGAGAGAGGGAGAGCAGACTACATGCTAAGGAGCTTGGAATTGGGCCTGATGACTATGGAGAGCCACAGAAGGGTTTTCATCAGGGGAGCAATCTGAGCAGCCTTTTTTTTTAAAACAATTTATTGAAGTATATCATTCATACACATACATACATAAACAAGTGTTCAGTAAACATTGTGAACTTACAAAACAAACATGTATAACGTCATACAGGGGGAAGCGGGTGTGGCGCAATCGATAGCGCTCCCGTTTACCATATGGGAGGCCCCGAGTTTGCTTCCCGGGGCCTCCTTGTGAGGGCAGGCCGGCCCGCGCGGCGCCGTGGGCTGATGCAGGAAAACCTCACAGCAAGGGGGAGATAAGCAGACACAGAAAAAAACACAGCAAATGGACACAGCAAACACAAGCAGCAAGGGGGGGGATAAATAAATAAATAAATCTTAAAAAAACAACAACATCATACAGGGCTCCCACACATCACCCCACCACAAATACTTTGCATTGTTGTGAAACATTTGTTAACAAATTACTAAAGAGCATAATCAAAGTATTACTACTAACTATAGTTCCTATCTTACTCCCCTATACATTTTTTTAAAGGATTTATTTATTTACGTTTATCCATTTTCCCCCCACCCACCCCCATTTTTGCTGTTTCTGTGTCCATTTGCTGGGAAACTCTCTCTGTCCATTTACTGCCCTCTTCTCATCCTTCTCTTCCTGTCTTCACTGGGATTCGATCCTTGGAACCTCCGATGTGGGAGAGAGGCGTTCTACCACCTGCGACACCTTAGTTCCTGGTTTTTCGGCGCGTCTCATCTTGGTTCTCCCTTGTGTCACTCTCCTGTTACGTCATCATCTTCCTGCATGACTTGTGGAGCCTGATGGTGCACCCACGCGCGGGGCCTGGCAGCGCGCCCGCGCATTGGAGGATTTCTCTGCCTGCTGGGTGGGGAACTCATAAGAGGAGGCAAGACCTTGGTTAGATGGCTTTGACAGTAATCCAGATGATAGATGTTGGTGATTAGAACTAAGGTTGCAGCAGTGGGAATAGAGAATGCAGGACAGATGTAAGATATTAAGAAGTTAGAATTGAAAAGACTTGGTGACTGATTAGGTGTGAAAAGTAATGTAAAGATAAGTGTAAAGGTAGATCCCAAGATTTTTAGCTCAGGTCACTGAGGTATGGAACCAGGAAGAGTGAGCAGGTTTGGTGGCAGGGATGCGTGATGAAGCTGTCTGGAAGGCACTTGGGGCCCCCTGAGTCTGGAGTTCAAGAGTGATCACTTGCTATGTGTGGAAACTTTGGAATTCTCAGCATACAGATGGGAGGGGATGCGAAAGCACCCGGGAAAAGCGGGTGGGATGGGAAGATGGCTGAAGAATTCTGGGGGTATCAGTAACTAAAGGGCAAGCACAGGGTGAGCAGCCTATAGGGAGTGAGATGGAGGGACCAGAGAGGGGCCAGGAAAACCTGGGAGTTAGGGAAGCCATGGAAGAATCATTTTCAGATGGAGGAAATAAGTCAACAGAGCCAAACGCAGTAAAGTAAGGACCAAAAAGTGAACATCTGTTTAACAGGAGGTGGGTGAAGCTGTTGAGAATAATTTTAGAGGAAAGGATAACGCTAGTTGCAGTGGGTTCGGAGGAAACTGGATGGAAGAACAAGAGGAAAAAATCTAGACAATTTTCCTAAGAGGTTTGGCTGTAACAGGGAAGAGAGATATAAGGCAAAATTAGAGGGGAATGTGAGATCCAGGGAGGGTGTTTCTTGTGTTTTTAAAACGGGAGAATGTTTAGATGTTACTAGTTACTGTTTTATTTCTTTTCACAGTTCATATGCCTTGCAAAGTTTGTCATGTTAACCACTTGTGATTTGATCTTGGGACTTGTTAGGAAACTGAATGACAGCAGTGACTTCTATCACCACTTACAGTTCTAATAACCGGTATGTCAGACCCCACAGGTTAAGGGCAATCCTGCCCTTCAGATACCAGCTGCAATTTCAGGGGTTCCCAGAGCCACCCTTACTACTGACCAACTGGTTAAAATTAAGAGGTTCTCAAGACAACCTCAATAATTTGCTAGAATGTCTCTCAAAACTCACTGAAAACACTGTACTTACAATGATACTTTTATTATAGCAAAATGATACAAATAAAAAGAAGCCAAAAGAAGAGATGCCCTAGAGTGGCATCAATATCCAGGTCCCGGCAAAATCACGACACCTATAAAATACTTTACATTAGATTCCCAAAAAGTACAGTAAAATGAACACTTTCATCACAGGAAATGTATGACACAAATGATATAAAATTAAAAATGATAAAAGGTGACAGAGGTTATCTAAGATACAAGTGACACTTTTTATTTTTAAAAATTTTATTAAAGTTTATCGTGCATACATGAACATATATCTACAAGTGAATAAGTAAAAGTTGTGAACTTAAAAAACAAACATGCACAACATCATACAGGGTTCCCATCACCCCACCACCAATTTCTTGCATTATTGTGAATTGTTACAAATTTTGAGGGCATGGTCAAGATATGACTACTAACTACAGTCCATATCTTACATCTGGAGTATCCCCTATAACCAGGGTCCACAGGTGCAGGCTGCAGAGTGGCAGCTGGAAGCAGACCCTAAGCTCTGGCCATGGGAACCTGGTACAATCTGCCCGTAATGCTGACATGGCCTCGGATACACCCCACGCAGCCTAACACAACTACAGCTCTGGAACTGGTAAAAAACAGTGATTTCCAGAGAGGAAATTTTAAATAAGCACATGGACAGGCCATAGAAAATATGCCAAGGTAAATTTGGTGCATAATTGTTTGTGTCCACTTGATATCCACACAAAGCTAGTGCGGTCAGTCCGCTGTCCTGCCGTGGACTCAGTATGGCATGTAGTTATTCTGATGGTCACCGCATCTCTGGCTCTTCCCGTAATTGGTACTACCTTGACGGTAGTGGTAACCAAGGCCGCAGCTGTCAAAGCCATGGGATGAGGAGTCATAGATGCTGTAGCTGGGCCCGTAGCCCTGTTGGTAGCCGTAGCCCTGTTGGTAGCCATAGCCCTGGTTCCACCCCTGACTCTGACCTCCACAACCTCCACTTCCTCCACCTCCATCATTGCCTAGGTTTCTTTGGTTCCCAGGGTTGCGTTTTCTGCGGCCCCCAGAGCCACACTGCTGCTGCTCATAGATTTCTTTGGGCAGGGCCACCTTGATTTCACACTTGCTTCCACTAACAGTGTGGAACTTCTTCTCCAGAACCTTCTTCACAGGTTCCTTTTCTTTAAAGGTGATGAAAACAAAGCCCCGTCTTTTGTTTGACTTTGGATCCATGGGCAGCTCAATAGCCTCAATCTCCCCAAACTCGCCAAAGTATTCCCTGATCTTCTCCTCGGTGGTTTCGGGATACAGACCCCCCACAAAGATTTTCTTCACCGGATCCTTCTTCGTGGCCTTGGCCTTTTTGGGGTCAATAACACGGCCATCCAGCCTGTGCTCCTTCTGTACTAGGGCCTTATCCATACTGGCTGCATCTTTGAAGAGGATAAACCCAAACCCTCTTGACCGTCCAGTTTTGGGATCCATTATTATTGTAGAATCAACAACCTCTCCAAACTTGGTAAAATAGTCTTTTAGATCGTTTTTGCTGGTATCCCAGCTCAGGCCACCAACAAACAATTTTCCCGCATCCTTCTGGTACTTGCCGGGGTTGATCTGGCCGCCATCTTGGTGGTTCTTGCCGGGGTTGATCTGGCCACACTCGGGGCGATGCTGGTTCCCGGCCTGGGTGCCAACAGCAGACCGTGACTCGCTCCCAGGGGCGGCCTGGTCTCCGTTTACTGTGGCGCCCGTCATCTCCACAGGCTGCTCCTCACCCGCTTCTGACATGCTGGGTCGCTGCCCAGCGTCACCACGCCTCAGGCGACGCCGCGGGGCTGCTTGTCCGCACCCGCAGGGGAAGGCGCCGTGGGCTCGGCCCCATTCCAGCTCTGGCCGCCCAGGCCTCACCTCGGTCCGCCTATGGAGCTGTTCCTCTAGATTCGTCCTCCTCGGCCGCCGCTGCTTACAACCGCCAATCCACAGCCTAGCTTCAGCCCGCAAGCTGTTTCTTCCGCCCCGAGTTTCTATTGGGATTTCATTAAGTAGTCACGATTGATGGAACCAATGCCCACGTGGCTGAACGCAGTCTCCAAGCTCCTTCTCCACCAATGAGGTGGGGAGGTCAGACTGATGTGGCTCAAAACACCCACCCTGTGTTATCTCATTAGCATAAACCATTCAGCTATGCCCCGGGGCCAACCATGAATAACAAAAGACACTCCTATCCCAGGAAATCCCAAAGATTTAGAGGATAACGCCCAGGAACTGAGGCCAAAGAACTGCCAAGTTCTTTATTATCCTCAGAAACTAGTCCAGTAATAGTGTTTATCAGGAAGTTCTAGTACCAAAGTGTTAAATAACAGAGAAAACTGTGTACTGGGATGGGGTACATGGGAACTCAACTTTCTGCATGGGTTTCTATAAACTTACAACTATATTTTTTAAAAAGTACTGGGGGAGCGGATGTGGCTCAGGCAGTTGGGCACCAGCCTCCCACATGGGAGGTCCCACTTTGGTTCTGGTGCCTCCTAAAGAAGAGCGAAAAACATGAACAGACAACAAGCAAAAAAAAAAGCAAAAAAAAAAAGGAGCAGACAAAGGAGTCATCTGGGGGTGGGGTGGGGAGTGCTGGTCCCAAAAAGCTTTGAAAAGATCCTTTCTGGAACTGATGGGCATGAGACTTGGAATGAGGACCTTCCTTATGAAAGACAGCAAGCCAGAGCTTTAGATCTCCCCACTGTAACTCTTCTGTTGGCAAGCAGAGGGGACTTCCCTTAAGGCCCAGCCTCAGGGGCTCTTCAAACCAGGTTATGGGTGACAAAGTGCTGCCCACTCCATGAAAAGGACAATAATGTCTTTTAGCATTTTTTTTTTACAAAGACAGTGCTTTTTTTGACATTTGTATTTTCAGGTAACACGCATTTTTCAAGAATGTAACCAAGGGTTAAGAATTAACAAATAATTTTGGTTACTGAAAACTTATAGCAATGCCTTCAACTCTCTTTTGAAGGCTAGTATCTGAAATTACTCAAACTGACTAGACAGACCTCACCCTTTGTATACGGTCATTTCCAACTAAAAACCTGACATCGTGATGATTATTCCAGATTGATCTTACTTTTGTATATGGTAATATCTAAGTAAGACCTGATATTATGGTGATTATTCCTGATCTTCATTGTATATGAACATTTCTATCCAAAAGATAATCACTCCACCCTCCTCTGTTTGAAATCAATAAGAAAATCCTTGTAACTGACCCTTGTTCTGTATCTCCCATCCCCAGATGCCTTGATCGCTGATAATGATTTTCTGTGATTGTCATAACTTTGTGACTCACCCTGGTTTTGTACCCACTCTGCATCCTGTTCAGCCACTCAATGTTTATTAATGAAGGAATCTGAGCCAGACCTACCCCAATTACTCATTAGCATAAACTACTAAACCTGGATATTATAAAATTATCAAGATTACTGCAGTTCCAAGAGGCATTTTTGGGGAGCTATGAGGCCACTGACCTCTTTTGCTATATGCAATCAATAACTCTATCTTTGAAACCCCGTATCCCAGGAATTGGTCTTTAAGGTGCTTTTGCAGGGTATTAATAATTCCTTTATGTTGTCAGAGAGTATTTGTTCGAAGGCATGGAATAGAGAAGGGTTTCATTCTCAAGGGACTGGTAGGCCACAGGGAAACGCAGGGTACTTATCTTTGCCAGCGCTTCCCAGGTGATATAACCTCAATACCAAATTAAGTGTCTGGACACTGAGGTTCAGGTCTAAACCCTTCTATGATCTATGATTAATAAACATGATGATGATTTCATTTTTAATTTCTCTTGCTTTTATACTTTCAAAGCATTTTCACTTTCACTTTTTCCTCACAAGAATCCAGTTGGCAACGGCAGTTTATAAACAAGAAAACTGAATTCAAAGAGTTCCAAGTTACCTAAGAGCACTCTGTTGGTCAGAGGCAGAGCTGTGAACCAAGACTGGGATTTATGTCATATGTTCACACCCCCTTTCCTTCTCTTACGCCATCACCATCACCATGTACCAAGAGGCTAGGTCTGACCCAAATGTTATAATGAAGCTGCCAGGAGCTGTCTATGGCTTATATGTTCACTGAAATGGGAGAGGCTGGGCATATGCACAAACTGCCAAACATATGTGCCTGGACATAAGTGGCTTCTATATTGTGATGGATGTAGGAAATTGGTCTTTTTATTAGAAGTTGTCCTGTTTGGAGAGAGTTTGGTTGAGTGAGGAAGCACCAAGGGATGAGGCTGGGAAAACTCACAGAACTTTAATGCATACTCCTAATTTTACCTTTGAAGCCAAGGCTTGGCAACTGCTGTCAGAGAACTTCCCCTTTGACCAGGGGTCCTATTGGGGAAGGGCAGAAACTCTGGCAAAAATGATGAATCAGATGGAATTGCTGCTTGTTGAGTAGCTCTGCTCAGGTCGTCAGCGTCCATAGAGCTCTTCCAACCCACGGCCTGGGCTAAAGACAAAGCCAGTCCCCCCACCCCGCACCAAGCAGCACCATCTCCCATCCGCCCTTAACATCCTTCTCCAAAACCTAGTGTGAAGGATACCTGTGGACATCCCTCACTGGGGGAGGATAGCAGTCCCAGTGGAGGATTTCAGGGGCTCCCATAACACTTCTTTTCCCCCAGTTGCCTTTCACTCCCAAGGGGCTGAATTCCTTCCTGACAGAAGTCCCAAAATTTGAGAATTATCTCTTTAGGTTTCTGTTTTTCATTCCCATTAAATTACCAATGCCTCAGGGAAAAGTAGCCCTTCAGACTGGCATTGGCCTGAAGGATCAATGACAGATTATCTTCCTGGGGTGGAGAAGAGCATTTGAGCTTGGGTCCTGGGTTTCCCACAGTGAGTGTGGGAGGCTAACCTGCCTCCTCTTTCTTTTTAAAAGATTTTTTTATTTTTATTTTTAGGAGGTACCTGGGATTGAACCTGGGACTTTGTACATGGGAAGCAGATGCTCAACCACCGAGCTACATCTGCTCCCCAAGATTTATTATTTTTTATTTATTCCCCCCCCACCCCACACCCCAATGGTTCTCTCATCTGTCTGCTCACCTTCTCCAGGAGGCACTGGGACCCAAATCAGGGACCTCCCATGTGGTAGGCGGGCGCCTAACTGGTTGAGCCACATCCGCTTCCCCCTGCCTCCTCTTAATTTTTAGTGCTGAAAGCAGGGATTCCTCTACTCCCATAAAGAACTTTCTTCTCCGTGGCAACATAACAGAGACGGAGAAATATTGGTTTGATATTCATTTATGAGCTGATTTAATTTCAATTTAGAAATGACTTCTGATCCAGCAGATTATTTGGTGCTTTAGAAAGAAAGTGTAGGCATCCCGCACATCCTAGGTGGGTAGCCAAAGCAGCCCAATTTGGATAAAATAAAATCCAACTCTATCTCTATAAAATGATTCCTGACTATTTGGCAAGACTGTGTTCATGTCAAAAGGCTTTGCTCCCCAATCTAAAGACCCATCATGACTTAAGGAGTATTTCAAGGTGAATAGCATTCTGGTGTATCACTGCAGGCTTTTCCCCCACCCTCCTATGCCTGAGCTGTTTTAAACTGCTCTGGAATGTTCCAGATATCCTCTTCCTTCTCTTGATAGTCCTCTTCTCTTTCTGACTTCTCAGCCCTCTTGAAGTAAGAAACAAAACTTAATAGTGAACAGTTGAAGGGTTGGGGAGACAGGGGAAATGTAAAAAAGAGCAAATTTGGTCCTCCTACCCCCCCTCCCCCAATCCACATGCAAAATCAAGGAAAACAGCGACGTCTCCTTTCCTCAGAGTCAGTGAGCACGACCTCTGGTTTGAATCAGAGGCAAAATGCTACCCATACAAGCTGGAAGAATTAGGGACTAAGAGCAAGTCTACATTTGGGTCTGAAATGCTACTCAGCAGACACTAGTGTATCTGGCTGCCTTTGGTCTCAGAAATGGCCTCTTTGGCGGGCACTAGTGACCTCATGAACATAGTCAACAAGTGCAGTGGGTCTTTTCTCTTGTTCCCTGGGCCATAAGAACTGGACTAGCATCCAGAGGGTTGTTGTTCAGGACACTCTCCTCATACAGGAGCAAGCTGTTGCGGGCGATCAGCTCCTTGGCCAAGAGCACGAAGACTTCATCTATGTTCTTGGATTCCTTCGCAGATGTCTCCAAAACAGCAAGGAGGCCGTATTTCTCAGCCAGTGTGCAGGCATCTTCAAAGAGAACATGCCGTTTTTCCCACAGGTCAGATTTGTTTCCTGGAAGTGAAGGATAAGCAAATATTCCGTTGAGTAAATTAATTTGGTTTCTTAAAATGAACTTCTAGAAGAACAGTTTAGTTCAGCAATATGCTTACACGAATTCATTCACAATTAGTAATTGAGGGCAAGTTTACTAAAAGAAATCACTGATGAATGGAAATGAATGCCATTATCTTTTTAAAAAACTTTTTATTTTGAAATAAATTTAAAATTATAAGAAAGTTGCAAAAATAATACAAAAATAAAACAGAGAACTCCAATGTACTCCTACCCAGATAAATGGATTTACCGTCTTTTAACACTTTTCTACATTTGTTATATCTATCTATTTGACTAGCTATCATCTATCTATAATTTTCTAAACATAGGAGATTAGGTTGCATACATCATGCTCAATTACCATTTAATATTTTCATGTCTATCTCCTAAGGACAAGGATATTCACTTATGTTCCCACATTAAGTACAATTATCAAGGTCAAGAAATTTAACACTGATATGAAGCATGCATTCTATATTCCAATTTTTCAATTGTCCCCAAAACATCTTTTTGGGCATTTTCACCTCTGTTATTAGATCCAGTCCAGGATCATGTATTGCAAATTAATTGTTATCATATCTTTAGTATCTCTTTTTTAGTTGTAGTAACATATATACAACACAAAATTTTCCATTTCAAGCACTCCCAAGCATAAAATTCAGTAGCATTAATCACATCCACAATGTTGTGCTACCCTTACCACCATTCTTTACCATAACCTTTCCATCTCCCCAAATAGAGCCCTTCCACCCATTATGCATTACCTTCCCCTCCACCTCTCCTCTGCCCCTGGTAACCCCTACTCTACTTTGTCTCTATGCAAATGCATATTCTGGTTATTTCATATAAGTGAAATCACACAATATCTGTCTTTTTACATCTGACTTATTTCTCTCAACATGATGCCTTCAAGGTTCATCCATGTTGTTGCATGTATCAGAACTTCATTCCTATGGCTGGATAACATTCCTTTGTATGTAAATACCACACACATTTTGTTTATCCATTCATCTGTAGATGGACACTTGTGTTGTTTCTACCTTTTTGGCTATTGTGAATAATGCAGCTATAAACATTAATGTATAAATATTTGGTCAAGTCCCTGCTTTCAATTCTTTAGGGTATATGCCTAGCAATGGTACTCCTGGGTCATATGGTAATTCTATAATTTATTTTCTGAGGAAATGCCCAAGTGTTTTGCACAGTGTGGCTACACTATTTAAATTACCACCAACAGTGCATGAAAGTTCTTATTTCTCTGCATTCTCGCCAAAACTTATTTTCTGGTTTTTTTTTTTAATAATACCCATTCTAGTGGGTGTGAAGGGGTATCTCGTTGTGGTTTTGATTTGCATTTTCCTAATGGCTGATGGGATTGGGCATCTTTTCACATGCTTATTGCCCATTTGTATATCTTCTTTGGAGAAATGTCTATTAAAGTTCTTTGCCCATTTTAAAATTGGGTTGTTTGTATTTTTGTTTTTGGGTTGTAGGAGCTCTTTATATAATCGGGATATTAACCCTTATCAGGTTATTTATGGCTTCTAAATATTTTCTGCCTTTCTGTATGTTGTCTTTTTACTTTCTTGATAATGTCCTTTGATGCACAAAATTTTTAAATTTTGTTGAAGTCCAATTTTTCTGTTTTCATTTGCTGCTCATGCCTTTTGTGCAAAGTCTAAGAATCCATTCCTAATACAAGATCCTGAAGACATTTCCCTATCTTTTCTTCTAAGAGTTTTATAGTTTTAGCTCTTATATTTAGGCTGCTAACCCATTTTGAGTTAATTTTTGTACAAGGAGTGAGGTAGATGTCCACTTTCATTCTTTTACACGTGGATAAATGATTTTCTTCGTACCATTTGTGGTTTTTGTTTTGTTTTTAAGATTAATTTTCTTTACATATTTCTCCCCACCCCATGTTGTTTGTACTTTCCATGTCTGTTCGTCTTGTTTCTTTTAGGACGCACTAGGAACTGAACCCAGGACATCTGATGTGGGAGGGAGGTGCCTAATCACTTCAGCCACCTCTGCTCCCTGCTTTGTTGTATCTCTCATTATGTTTTTTTCTTTTTTTAACTTTATTTTGTACATTTAATAATTGAAAATATAATCAATAATTAAAAAAGAAAAAACAGTTGAATAAAAACATACATTACTCAATTAAATGTACTGGATACATATAAATTTTTTTTTTAATCATACAATGTTACACAATATATTTGGTTCATAGTAATGCAATCACACAGTATTTGTCCTTTTGTGACTGGCTTGCTTTGCTCAACATAATGTCCTCCAGGTTGTCACGTGCTTTACGACTTCATTTCTTCTTACAGCTGCATAATATACCATCGTGTGAATACACTACAGTTTGTTTAACCATTCATCGGTTGATGGACACCTGGGTTGTTTCCATCTTTCGGCAATCGTGAATAATGCCTGTATGAACGTTGGTGTGCAGATGTCTGTTCGTGTCACTGCTCTCAGTTCTTCTGGGTATATACCCAGTAGTGGTATTGCAGGGTCACGTGGCAAGTCTATATTAAGCTTCTTTAGGAACTGCCAAACAGTCCTCCACAGTGGCTGTACCATTCTGCATTCCCACCAACAGTGAATAAGTGTTCCTATCTCTCCACATCCTCTCCAACATTTGTAGTTCT
>JAQZBX010086405.1:0-13000 GCA_029593785.1 Cabassous unicinctus | reverse complement strand
TGTGCTTTTTGAAAAGCTATTTTGTAACCAGGATTGGTGTGGGTTATCTGTTACCAGCCAAGTCTCTTTCCCATCACAGAGTTGCTGGGAAACCCTAGCTTCTGAGAATTCACCCCCTTCCCTGATATGAAAGGAAGAATAGCTATCAGAGCCATCAAAATACTCCTGACTTTGGTTGGAACAAAGCTGCTTAGAGGTTTCAAGGGCCTCCTTATCTGGAATCTGGTACCTTCCTTTTCCCCATGATCTTAGCATTTCTCAAGCTATGCCCTCTGTGTTTCAGGAATGCTGTTTCCGCGCCGTTCTGTCTCAGGTCCCCTGACCATTGGGGTCAGTTGGAAATACAAGTATTACTTGAAAACCGGCCAAAGCCCGGGCTAGAAATCACTACTTTTGGCTTTTTGGGTTGACATCGCCACTCTGCAAGCCATTCCTCAAACCTTTCTACATTCCCTACTGTCTTCAATATCTTCTATCACACATCCTTTTTTGTGGCTTTCTCAACAGGATCTTGGCAAAGCAGTGGGACCACACAAGATAGTGAATTAACTAAACCTGGCTGGACCCATGACAAACTCAAAGGATTTTGATAAATACTGGCTTTTGTTTGATGTTTTTCACTTGTAATGTTGTGGGAGGGAACCACACTTATCAGTAAAAGCTGAGAACTCCCAGTTCCTATGGTTCTTATTATGTGTGGAGAGTACTCAAAATGAGGAGATGGGCTTGTTTTTGGAGAAGCTGCAAGGCTGAAGGTTGCGGCCTGTGCAGGGTGAGCGAGCTGTGGTTTGGGAGTTTGGAGGGAGGTCAGAGATGGAGGACAAATACTAGAGTTTTGCAGTTTTCCTTCTGGTAAGCTGCTTTGGAGCCTGGGATGGGCATTTTCTTTTCAAAACATGCTCTACTTCTTACTTTGCTAATTGGAGCCCATGGTTGTGAAATTTGGGGTGCCTTTAACCCAGGACAAGCTTGTGAAATCTGAGAGCAGACCAGCATTTAGTATTTTAACAGAAAAGTAGCTAAATGATGAAATATTGTTGAAGGAAAAATAATTAAAATATAGCTTAAACAGGCATATGTATTTGGGTGTTCACTTACAAGCCCTGTTTTCCGTTTGCAGGCACCAGGCTCAGAGAAGGTAAGAGGAAGCCGTGCCCAAGCATGTAGGATCCAGACTGCCTGGTTTGATTCCAGGCATCGACATTTGGTAGTCGTGTGACCTTGGGAAAGTTACTTGCCCTTTCTCTGTCTCAGTTTGGATAATTCCCATACCTATGCTTAGCTTTAGTGCTGGCTCATCAGTGCTCCATCCTTGTGGTGTGTGTTGATGTTGCTAATAGTAATAGTAGCATAACAAAGGCTAGGCTGAGTCAGACTTCCATAACCTCTTGAACCGTCCAGTCCTGAACTGCTCCCTTTCTTATTCCTGCTGTGCCTACTTTCCATTCCTACCCTGATTGCTAGGCCCTTATTCTCTTGGGCTTTCCTGAGTGGATTAGCACAATAGGAGATTTGGAGTACATGTTGCAGAAGGGCCTTGAATGCCATTGTTCGGACCTTCCACAGGCCTCATCTCTTCCCCTGTGTCTCTGCCAAGCCTTACTGTCTCCTCAAGCCCCCTCTTCTCCCCTGGCCCTCTAGGTCTCAACAGATGCCATTGCTACCTCATCTTCCCTTTGTCCAGTATAAACTACTTTAACTCATTGAAGCTTCTCCCCCAACCCCCCCTCCCGGGTCTCTTTTCCTATTCTAGTGATTAATCTCTTTCCTTCATATGGAAATCATCTCCTCAGGCTTCCTCAAAGGTCATAACTTCATTATTCCCTCTCTCATTTGTTCCTTCTCTTCTGATATAAATAAACACTTCAGTTTCATCCACTTAAACAAAAATAAACTTCAAAGAAAAACTTCTTCCTTTCACTCCTAGTTCCCCTCTAAGAACAAGCCTACTGTCTTTGCTCAAGCTGGGCTTCTGGAAAGAGTAAACCTGGGCTCAGGGTCGCTATTCCTCAACCCACAGAAGCTAATTTCCATCCTCCACTCGGTTAAAAAAGTACTCCCTCTAAGGCCACCTCCTGTTTTCCAATCCTGTGTTAAGTGCTGGCCCGGTAGTGCCTGTCTAGCTGACTGCACCTGTCTCCTCTCCTGGAAACCCTTCCCTCTGTGTCCTGGGGTAGAGCCCTGGCTTCTGCTCCTTAGCTTTGTCATGGAGCAGATCCAGCTGCTCAATGGATATTTCTGTCTACATGTCCCCTGCTTAACTCCCTCTCCACATGTTCAAAGCTGAGCTTGTGATGTCTTCTCCCTGCCTAGCAGGCTCGCTCTTTATCTGATATTTCCCATCTCAATAAATGGTACCAGCATCCACTGTGCTGTTCAAGCAGAAACTTGGGTATCATTCTTAGCACGTCACTTGCCTTATATTAACTTTCTATGAACTTGCAAAACTTGGAGGCGAACATTTGGAAGTGGAACCATAGCATCCATCAACTTTACCAAAGGATCTGTGACCCCCCAATTGGCTGACAACCTCTGCTCTACATATTTTTTTTAATGTTTCTTTCCTTGGTACTAAAGTAATGCATATTAGTGTTATAGAAAATATGGAAACTACAGCAAAGTATGGAGATAAAAATAACCCCATTATTCTACCACCCAGAAAGAATCATTTAATATTTTGGTCTTTTCTTTATAAGTTTTACACCTTCATGCATTATTTTTTTTTACCTAGCTGGGTCATACTGTATGTAAGATTTTGAATCAAATTTTTAAATTCAACATTGAAGTTTTCCCTTCTCTTCGTAAAATAATTACTTAGGTATTTTCTCATTATCCCACTGTCAGACATGCAGGTTGTTGTCATTTTTTGACTTTTATAAATAATGTTATGATAACCTTTGGTTTTAATTGAGATTCAACATAAATAATTTGTTCATAATACAGACAGGATTCACCTGATGGTGAAGGAGAAGTATGCACTCAGTGTCTCTAAGAAAATTGTTAAAGTAGAGGGAAAGCTAAACCTACTTTGTTAACACATGTTTTAAGTATTCCTTGTGAATACTTTGTCATAACCTATAAAATTGTGTGGGCCAGAGTGTAAACTATAATGTAAACTGTACACGTCAATATGTGTTCATCAGTTGTTACAAATGTACCACACTAATGAAAGAGGTTGTTGATGTTGGAAAGTATGGGAGGGGGAGGGGTGGGGTATATGGGAATTCCCTATATTTTTTATGTAATATTTATGTAATCTAAAGCTTCTTTAAAAAGAAAAAAAAGCCACTCTCCAGTGTATTGTTAAAGTAGGTCACAGTGGATTTTCCAGTCAACTTTTTGCTCTTTGCTACTCTGTAGTCTATGACAGGGCTGTCCAATAGAACTTTCTGTGATGATCAAAATATTCTTTATCAGGTCTGTCCATCCAGCATGGTAGCAGTTAGCCACATGTGGCTACTGAGTACTTGAAATGTGGCTACTGCAGGTGAGGAACGGAATTTTTAATCTTATTTCATACTAATTTAAATAGCTACATGTGCTTGTGCCTACCATATTGGATATTGCAGGTCTATAATAATGATAGACTAAACACTTTCATTGTGCTTGCCTTTTCCCAGGCACTCTTCTGAGTGCTTTATATTTTAATTTGTTTTATACTCACAATGGCTCCATGAGGTAGTCTTGCAGTTGCTATTGCTGCATAACAAACAAATTATCCCAAAACTTAGTGGTTTAAAACAACAATAATCATTTACTTTGTTTAGGAATCTGCAATTTGGGGAGGGCTTATCAGAGACAGCTCATCTTTGCTCCATGAAGTGTCAACTGGGTCTGTAGGATCTGCTCCCAAGATGGCTTACTTACGCAGTTGGCAGATTGACGCTATCAGTGTTTCTCCACAGGGCAACTTGGGCTTCCTCACAGCATGGCAGCTGGGTTCCAAGAGCAAGTGCCCCAAGAGACAGGAAATGGATGCTGCCATTTTCTTAAGGGCTGGGGTCTGGAAACTGATAAAGCATCACTTTCAATATATTCTATTGATGAGGCAAGGCACAGAGCATATATTTAAGGTAAGGGGGTATAAACCTCCCCTCTCAATGAGAGCAGTATTTTGGGGCCATGTCCTACAATTATCATAGGTAGGTACAGTCAACTTGATTCCATTTTATTGATGAGGAAACAGAGCACAGAGCAATTAAATAATTTTCCCAAGATGACATGCCTAGTAAGTGGTTAAGCTGTTAATTATAATCAGGCATTCTGAGCTTTTAACATCTGCTATATTGTATCTCTATGTAATTCATATGTTTCACTAGTTTAAATTCATTTCTTTTTCATGTTTTCTATGGTAGACTATTGATGCTATTAAGTGAATGATATATATATTGGTAAATCACAAAGCTCTGTAAATATAAAATTTCATAAGACTTTTGCTAGATGTCAAATTAATGATGAAGATGCATCCTCAACAACCTGATTTAGGAGAGCAGTTCTGCTCCAATTCTGAGCCCCTCTGCATTCATCCATGTTCCCTGCTGCCACCAAAGGAAATTTATGATTACCTCCAGATTGAAACATGATGATTCTGAATCTCAGCACACCCCTTACTTCATCTGTTCCTGAACAATGGAGTATATCTTATTAAAGGGAATTAATGAATAAAACTTATTAGAATGTGTCAAAAAAAAAAAAAAATCCAGATTTGTTAAGGAGAGACTTTATTCAAAAGGATTATTATAAAGGGGTAAGGGCACTGCTGCAATAGAGGGAGGGGGCTATTGCAATGGGGAGAATGCTCTGACCATAAAATCTGTAAGCATTTCAGTAGTTAGGCAAAAAGGGTTTTTCTTGTATAGAGAGGGAGTAAAGAGCCTGGTTTGGGGAAGTGGGAAGAAAGGGTGGTTTGATCAGATAGTAGATCAGAGAAGGTTTTATGCTGAAGCAGCCTCTTTTCTGGGAGGTGTCCTTGAAATTCAGGGATCGGGAGGATGGAGAGAAACTTTACCAAAGTTTGGTGAACATCGTTTTTTTTTCGATTGATCAGTGGGGGGTGGGGCGGGGATAATAGTTCAGCTAATCAATTATATGGCAAATAATGGGAATTTGGAGGGTGTCTGGCCTGTCATAGGTAAACAAAGAGGGCATCCAGTAAGTCTTCTAAATTGAATGGAGAAGGTTCGTTCTTTGCAGTAAGTCCTTTTCTGGAACACAGAAGCGTGGGAGGTTTGTGAAACTGTAAAACGATTTAAATGATATGGTTTTT
The DNA here is from genome assembly GCA_029593785.1 of Cabassous unicinctus. Taxonomy (NCBI): domain Eukaryota; kingdom Metazoa; phylum Chordata; class Mammalia; order Cingulata; family Chlamyphoridae; genus Cabassous; species Cabassous unicinctus. Next base: position 7,734 of record JAQZBX010086405.1, on the reverse strand, counting down.
ACTGCAAGTAAGACTTGAGGTTAAACCCTAACTCAGATGATCTACCTGCATGTATTTAGGTATCTGCATATATTACATATGTGGATCCTTCTGGGAGAAATCAGAAAGAAAGTTATAGGTTATCCCAAATTCTGGAGTTTGCTTGATAAAAATAATGAATGCAGTCTTTATAAAATCTAAGAAACCAACTGTTTTCTTTCCTATTTAAAGATACTGGTTATTTCAATGTGAAAGGGAGATAGCCCTTTTTGTGCTGTGGGCTTTGATTTGCAGATTTGGTCTCTGTTTGATACTGTTTGCGACAGTGTTAAAATGTGGTCATTTCACACCTGGTATTTGTCCCCATGTAATCATTACAACTCAGATTTTTTTTCTCACCAGCATGCCCTTGAGAAAACATGTAATTAAGTATTTCTAACTTTCCAGTTTGTAGGTTTCTTAAGCAGTATGTGTGACTCTCTCTGATATAGAAATATTCATTTTATCGCTTCAAACTCTGACCATTCCAAATAATGTGACTTCATTTCAATCACATCTCAGTTTTTCCCTCTGGTCCTCATCCTTCCTGATCCCTCTTTCATTAGATCATTTTCTTCTCACTTGGTGTCCATGGCATGGTACTTTTTGATTTTGTCACACAGTCTTTTCTTCCTTTGCTATCTTCATTGGCAACACCTCATAACTGTAAGTTCCAGGCTGGCTGTCCCTCATTCTGTCTCCTTTATAGAGGTGGCACATCTCCCCACAAATGGACCTCTGCAGAACCTGTGTGGCACCACAGCAAGCCCATATATCTTCTGGTATATGCTAATGTGATAACTTGACATGTCTAAAAGCAAATTTCTCTTCTCCAAAAGATGCCCCCTTCCCAGGTTCCCTATTCTTGAAGTCATAAAATAGGTTCCCCCGGTAATTTTCTCTTCTAGTTCCCCATATATTCCTTCCAGGCATTTCTCATAATCTGTCATGATCTGCCCTGGTGTTGACTTGGTTAAAGGCTACTGCCAATGCTACCTTAAAAGCTTCAAGGTGGCAGGGGCTACACATATGTTGTTTGTCTCTCTCTAGCTGAGCTCCCGGCATGGTGTTTGGCACATAATGGGCATGTGATAAATATTTATTTGGATCAGTGAACAGATAATAAATGCATGTGCTACTCTTTTTCTGTTTGTACCCCTGGACCTGAGGCTTGATGCCATCCCCGATCTGTCCCTCTTCTTCATACTCTAGATCTGTCAGCTTAATAAAACCGTCTAAAACATAAAGTCAAGGAAAAGGATCTTTGTGTGTGTTGTTCACTAATATATTACAAGTGCTTAAAACTGTGCCTGGCATGTATTAGGTGCTTGGAAAATACTTGTTGAATGAATAAACTTGTCCTCTAAAATGTCTCTTAGATGATACCCTACTCCCCTTCTCAGTGCTGCCATCTTAGCACTAGCCGTGGTTGAAAGTGGAATGCATATCTGTGGTGGGAAGTAGTAGGAGCAGGACAGAAGGAAGAGTCAGGAGGGCGAGAAACCAGGTGAATGATGAGCTTCAGCAGGTGAGGGAAAGTGATTACTGGATAAAGGTAGCCCTTGACTGGCTCATGTCCTGCACTGTTTGCCCCATGAATATAGATTTGCTATGGGTAGAGATTCCCTTCTTAGAGAAGCACCTTCTGTGTTTGTGATGTTGGCACAGGTTCTGTTCATCAGTGAGTGCCCACTGATGGAATTGTATTAGGGCCCCACTTAGTGTGGTTTTGTCTGCTCAATGAGTGAGAACACAGTTAAGTGGTTCTTTCTGGCATTTATTACCCCAGATTGTGACAGCAACATGTAACATTTATTGAGAATTTACTATGTGGCAGGCGTGGTTCTAAGTGTTTCTTACTTTACTTTTAATTTCTTTCATCTTCATAAAAACCCTTTGAGGGTGGGCAGGTACTATTATTTTGCATACTTCACAAGAAACAGAGCCACAGGCTACCCAGTGTCCCACAGTGTCCCGGTGGAGCCAGAAATCAAACCCATGGCTCCTGGGTCTGGACTCCTAACCACTAAGCCCTATTCTTTAATAATATCTAAGGCCTGTGTATTTACTGTATGCTGGGCACTCCACTAAAACCCTGTATGTCCCACACTGAGTACATCCTTTTACAGATGAGAAGGTGTTTTACAGATGAAGGAAGTAGACGGCTTGCAGAGGTTTAAAACAAAAACTACCCAGGGTCGGACCTGTTGGCAAGTAGCCAGAGGCAGGATATGAGCTCAGACTGTTTTACCCCAGGCCTGGGCCCTCACCCCTTGGGCCATGTGCTGCCAGACCAGCCAGTCCACATGGCCTGTGGAGGGGAAGCAGGCTCTGATTTAACATGGAAACTTCTGGAGTGTGGTCAGGTTTTTCTCGTTCCCAATACAAATCTAATGCAGCCGAGCATGTTCCTTTCTGTAGACGATGGTGGCAGCCGCACGTTGCACTCCAGAACCGAGACAACGCAGTCGCCCAGCAATGCTGGGAACGGACATCCGGAGTATATCGCCTATGCGCTTGTGCCTGTGTTCTTTATCATGGGTCTCTTCGGCATTCTCATCTGCCACCTGCTTAAGAAGAAAGGGTATCGTTGTACAACAGAAGCCGAACAAGAAGTCGAAGAAGAAAAGGTTGAAAAGATAGGTAAGTGACCTGGATTCTTTTTATAGGAGGGTGGATGGGGTGGAGTTTTAGATAAGAAACTAGGCATATGTATTTTCCATCTTTATGGGGCAAAATGATCTATTTTAACAACAGGTGGTATGGTACAGTGTGAGGATAGACTTTGTAGTTTTCACACCTAGAATTTGAAACCTTGATTGATTTCTTAAATTCCAGTTAATTTATACTTACTTGCCATGTGGCCTTGGGCAAGTTAAATATGCCCTGAGGTTCTGTTTCTTTCTGTATAATTTATTTACAAATTTAATTTTAATTTAATTTAAATGAGGGCAATCATCCCCACCTTGTAGAATTATTGGGAAATTTAAGAAAATGCATTTGGTGTTTGGCACATGGGTGTTCAGTAAATATTAATCATTACTGTTATTATTGAATAAAATTCTAATAAGAGTGATGGCTCTTTTGCTGGGGGAGTCTTATCTTAAACCTTCAATCTACGTGAATGGAATTTATGTTCCTATAGTAAATGATTGTGAATAGTGCAGTAAAAGTATGTCAAGAGCTGATGCCTAAGTATTAACTTTAAGGTATGCTCCCCTTTCCTCATAGCATGGAAAAGCCTGAAAGATGAAATCTTGTTTTCTCCACAATGTTTTTCCTAATCATCCTTTAGGGTGGTTTCCTGACTCAGGCCTTGTGGGGTAGTTGCCACTTTCAGCTTCTCAAAGGGCAGTTTTTGCAGAAAGGTGACATTTGGAGTAGGTTGCCCTTCAAGCAGGCCTGGCAGGTTGGGTAGGGGTTGGTTCCCCATTCCTTGCCAGCTTCCTGCACTGTTGGTTTTTCCCACCCCCACTGACCTTTGAGGCAGAGAAAGAACATGGGTTGCATGATGAGTCATGTGTGAGCTTATGAGAAAACCAAAGCTGAGAGTTTGTCAACAGAAAGTGGAGCCGCCCCCTCTCTTTCCTAGTCAATTGCCTTAACAGTCAGCCTCTGCACTGTCCATCCAAATGTGCACATTAATGTAGGAAGAAGTTGGATGGATGAGACACTTTCCCAAATAAATGTGTAGGACATTGCCTACCTTGATTTGTTCCCTGTGAACCAGAGTGTTTAAAACTTTCCTTTTCCTTGTTTTGTTGAGACAAATTATGCAGATCAGTTTCAGAGTGGAGGTTTGAGAAGGCATAACATACACTGCTGGTACAGAGTGCCCCAAAGTAAACTGAGTTTGTAGACAAATAGCCATGACAAAAATTAAGGAAATTTGGAAGTGTATTTAGAAAGGTGAGAGCCTTATAAACATGGATGAATAATAATCAAATTTAAAAAAGAAATTAATACTCTAAACTTGGATAGGTAGTCTGCAATTAAAATAAAAAGTAAGGTGATTCTTTTAAAAATTAGCTTTCTTCTCATCTCACCTGAGGATTTAAGGAAATGAGAGAGAGAGAACAGTGGTAAGTACTGGTCTAAGTGCATGAAATTGTTGTTTTGAAAAGTGAAGTGAGGGTGCTCAGAATAGCTTGTTTTTCAACGTGGACCTGAGAAGAGATTGATGGAGAACTCTGATACTTTTTTTTCTTTAGATTTATTTACTTATTCCCTCCTCCCCCCGTCTCCCCCCGCTTGCTGTCGGTGTCCATTTGCTGGACGATCCTCTTTGTCTGCTTCCTGCCTTCTCTTCTCATCCTTCTCCTCCAGTCTTCACTGGGATTCGATTCTAGGGACCTCCAATGTGGAAGGGAGGCACTCTGCCACCTGCACCACCTCAGTTCCTGGTTTTTGGTGCATCTCGTCTTGGCTCTCTCCTGTGTCTCTCTCTTGCTGCGTCATCATCTTGCTGTGTGGCTCGGCGGGGCCTAGCACACCGCATGCGTGCCTGCTGGCCTGGTGGCTTGCCTTGCACCTTCTATTTTTATTTTAGAAGGAGGCCCCGGGTCCCTCCACATGGCAGAGGGACACCCAACTACTTGAGCCACATGCACCCCCCACCTGATACTTTTTTTGTGCTTCTTACGGCAAGGAAATCATGACATGCTGTGCATTAGGCAATTTGGGGGTAAAGGAAGGAAGCTTAGAACCATTGTTAATGATCGATCCCTCAGGCTTTCTGGACACTATTCAGTGAATTCTTGAGCTCTAAGACTGAATGTTTATTTGACTTTTTGCAGGTGACCAGTTGTAACCCATTCTTCCTTCCCCTTTTGTCTTTCAGAATTGAATGACAGTATAAATGAAAATAGTGACACAGTTGGGCAGATTGTCCACTACATCATGAAAAATGAAGGTAAGAATGTTTTTGTGTTGCAGAACAGTTACATATTCATGTTTTATTAAAAACCTACTTTGAGTCAGGATTTGTATGGGCTATTCCTCTGTCAAGTTTTCTGAAGTTATTGGCAGTGCTTTATCCAACCATGAGGGTTTCACTTAGTGAGTTATCCGAGTTAGTCGCAGCCCTGGTGGTGGTGGCTTGCAAACGGATCCTGGTCTCACTGCTTACTGGTTGTGTATGTTTTGGGGAATTCATGTTACCCTATTAAAACTGTTTCTTCCTCTGTAAAATAAAGGTAATAATATTGACCTCATAGCATTGTTATGACATAATGCATATAAAGTGCTTAGTATAGTAAGCCCTTAAATATTATCTACTCTCAAGTGTTAAAATCTTTTTAATAGGGAGTGGATGTGGCTCAAGCCGTTGTGCCTGCTTCCCACATGGGAGGACCCGGGTTCTGTCCCTGGTGCCTCCTAAAAACAAACAACAAGCAAACAAACAAAAAAACCAACTCAGAGGAGCTGATGTATCTCAGTAGTTGAGCGCCGGCTTCCCACATATGAGGTCCCAGGTTCAGTCCCTGGCCCCAGTACCTCAAAAAAAAAAATCTTTTTAATAGTTCATCATTTATGGATTTAAGCATTTAAATACCTGCTCCCTCGAGGTTTTTTTTTTTTTTTTTTTCCTTCCCCATTTGTTTGCTTTTTTATTTTGTTTTTGTTTTTAGGAGGTACCGGGGATCGAACCCAGGACTTCATATGTGGGAAGCAGGCACTCAACCACTTGAGCTACATCCACTCCCTTGTTTTTTTTTTTAGAGTGTGCTTTATGTATTTGGCAGAATTCTAGAAGCTTTGTATGTGTGATCTCATTTAACCTTCAAAACATCACTATATAGTTGGCATTATTATACCCATTTTACAGGTGAAGACATGCAGGTTCCCAGTGGTTAAGTTTACATGCTTAGTAAGCAGCCCATTTCTGCCTGGTTCCAAATGCAGCATCCCTTCAACCATTCAGGGTTATCTCTCCTCTTCTGATTTGCAGCTTTCAACTTGCTATGATACATAAAACCAGATAACCAAACTTATTAGAATGATGTTTAAAATAAGAACCCGAAAGACTAGAACACCTGAATCTTGATCTCTGTCTTCCAGAGACCTTCCACAGGGAATAATATTTGGTGATACTATTCTTGAGTACTCAATGACATAGGTTTCTTTTACATAAAAATATGTTTTTATATTTGCACAATCATTACACAAATGTGTTCTTGGTGTAGAAGCTTCAGCCACTACAGAAGTGCACAGAGTAAGTCATGAAAGGCCCTTTCTCTAGACCTGGGCCTTTCACTTGTGAAACTGCCTTCCCTTGCTTTGGGGCTTGGGTATCCGAGAGCTGGAGGAGCTGCTAAATTAGAGACTGCTGGATGGGGCAGGTCCCCGAACAGCTGGAACAATTGAAATAAGTCAACTGGGAAAACTTTGCTAAGAGCTGGAGTTTTTATGTGCAGACTTCATAGAACCTGCTGATTGTTTGCCATGTGCCAGGCCTGTTCTAAGGGCTTTCCAGGGACTAACGATTCTGTGAGTTGAATACTTTATTCCCATTTATGCTTGAGAAATTGAAGCCCAGAGCGCTTAACTCACTTGTCCAAAGTTGCACAGCTGGTGTGTTAGTTTGTCACAGGGCTGACAAAGAAATATAACAGAAATGGGTTGACTTTTATAATGGGAAATTTATTAGGGGTAAAATTTTATAGTTCTGAGGCTGTGAAAATGTCTATATCAGGCATTATCAGAGATGCTTTCTCCTCAAAGCTCGGCTGCTAGCAGATCCTGGCATCCTGCCACATGGCAAGGCAAGATGGTGGGTCTTCTGGTCTCTCTCTACTTTCTCCTTGAGCCCAGCTGTGAGTGATCAGGAATCTCTCTGGCCTCCTTTCCTTGAGCCTCTCAGGGCTTCTCTGCCTTTCTGCAGCTGCAGGTGTGAACCTGGAGTCCTCTTTCTCTCATGGCAGGGTCAAAATGACAGAGCTCCCTTTCTCTGTATCTCTCTCTTTCTGCTTTCAGTTCTCAGTTTATATAATACCCCAGCAAGAGGGCAAAGACCCAACCTGGGTCACGCCTCGCCGACATAGTCCAACCAAAAGGCCCTAAAAGTGTTCTTATCAAGGTCCCTGAACTGAATCTAATGCAATCAAAGTGTCTCTTAACAGAAGCTAACCAGAAGGCCCCACACAATAGGCATCCATGCACAGGAATGGGTTAACTTAAGAACATAGTTTTCTGGGGTCCATAAAAGCTGGCAAGTGGCAGAGTGGGGATATCAACTCAAGCTTTCTGACTCTGGAGTATACTTTTAACCACTGGGTATAATGCCTCTTTCCAGGTAGCATGAAAAAGGGATGCTAAAGTTATTCCTTCCAAGGAGCTGGGGTAGTTTACAGAACTCGTTAAACATTAATCCATTAAATTCTCAAAACCACATTTCGAGGTAGGCCCCATTATCACACCCATTTTACAGATGAGGGAACAGGCCATGGGTTTAAAAAACTTGCCCAAGCACGTGGCAGGATGGTGCCAACGGTGGGTCTTTTCTCTTAGTTACAGCCCAGAAGAACGTTTGGGACCCTGGACAAGCAGGGTGGTGGCTCTTGCTTTCACTGTCAGCACGCTTTTGTGTGGCTCAGTGTTAACAGTCTTCTGTGATATCAAACCTGCCTCTGAGCTTTGTTTTTTCACCCCTACAAACTGCAGGTATGGGGAAGATTTTATGGAATTCCCTCACTTCCCCACTCATGGGTGAATGGG
>JAQZBX010086404.1:0-12999 GCA_029593785.1 Cabassous unicinctus | reverse complement strand
CTGTTCTTTAACAGTCTTGATCTTCAAAAAAACCCAAATGTCAGAAATTACTCTGGGGTCCGAGTGTATGAGCCTGTTTGGAACAAACGACTTTATTCAAAATATTTAACTCTTTGAAAATCCTATTCACAGTTTGAATGAAACTTGTCAATAGGGTGTCACGGATAAGACTAAACATTTAGCTGTGGTCCTCTGCTCCAGAAGATCCTGGAATTCAAAAGCAGCAGAGCTCCCCGTTCTCCCTTTTCCATAACTGGATGCAACTCTCAGACTTAATCCCATATTCAGGGACCGTGAGGCTGAACACAACTGAGAATAATGGATGCCTCCCCCAAAGGGCACAGCTTTAGGAGTTTTTAATGTTAACCATCTACTTTGACCTAAAGGATTTTAAAAGCATGAAGAAGTTTTACATATGAACTGAATAATGGGGTCAGAGTAACTGGAATACTACTGTCACTCTCCCACAGCAGCTACCTTCTTCTGAGCATGGTAAAGCACGCATGGAACGTGGAAGGGGAGAGCTGCATGCAGAGGAAGGGAGTGGTGTGCAAGCCTGCCTGTAAGCGGCTCTGGCCTCGGGGTGCACGTAATGGATGCTGGCCACAGTTGCGTACCCTGGGTTCTTGGAACCCCAGTAAGGCACTGCCAAGAACTTGCTTAATTAGACCTCGTGGTGGTTTGGAGCTATACAGTACCCTGAGAAAAACATGTTCTTAAACTTAATCCACCCCTGTGGATTAAGTCCATTGTAATTGGACTTTTTGATGAGGTTTCTTCAGTTTAAGTGTGGCCCACCTCAATCAGGATGGGTCTTAATCCCATTACTGGAGTCCTTTATGAGCAGAATGAAATTCAGATGGAGAGAGAGCAAGCCACAGAGGGAGCAGCAGAGCAGAACATCAGTGGAATCCAGAAGAGAAGGGAGCAGCCAGGAGAGGCTGCCATGTGCATTGCCATGTGACAGAGCAGCTCAGGACCAAGGATCGCCAGCAGCCAGCCCCAGAACGCCACCGTCTTCAGGGAGAAAGCATTGCCTTGATGGTGCCTTGATTTGGACTTTTACCTAACCTCAAAACCCTGAGCCATTAAATTCCCTTTGTCCAAGCCAGCCAGTTTCATGGTATTTGCTTGAGCAGCCAAGGAAACTGAAACAGACCTATTTACGGGATCTTTCTTAAAGGGAACCTATAGCACTTCATTTTTCATGAAAAACACAAATTTTAACTCAGATGATTCTCTGGGTCTTTTACTTATAATGGTTTAAAACATTTGTTGATTTTATATAAATGCTTATATCCAGGATGGGTGCAAGATCATATTAGTCGTTAAACAGCAAAAAAAAAACACCTGATACTTGCTTTTTAAAAAAATTCAGTATTAAAAGTGCCCTTCAGGGGAGCAGATGTGGCTCAAGCAATTGGGTGCCTGGTGCCTCCTGAGGAAGATGTGCAGACAGAGGAGGGAGCCATCTCGGGGGCAGGGATAAAAAAAAATAATAAAAATAACCCCCTTGGCATGGAGATTGACTGGCGTGGTGGTAGAGAGGACCAGCTGTGCAGCCGAGACACTCGCGCTCCGGTCCTGGGTTTGCTGCCCACTTCTGTGACTATGGAACATTATCTAACCTTTCTGTGCCTCAGAAATTTATAATAATTATATAATCCCCCGCTCCCAGGGCAATTAAATGAGTAAATATAAGTAAAGCACCTAGAGCAGTCTTGACACAGACTAAATGCTCCATAAGTTTTGCTATTATTTCTATTATTATTGTTGTTATTATTACTTAGATCAATTACTTAGCAGTGGACTAAAATGGAATCCAGAGAGCAGGGAAGAGAAGGACATGTAGAGAGTGAGACAGTGTTGAACTGAGGACATTTACGAGTGGAGGGAAGCAGATAGGAGAAGCATATTGGAAGGGCGAAGCTGTTCTTCCCGTGGCCATCTGCTGCTTTTGACGTTGGCAGAGGGCCCAAGGTTATACCTGCCTCACTAACTGGTTCCCGGCGCCGTGGGCCTTGCCAGTCCCAGCAGACATGGCTGTTCATGGAAATCACAGTGACTGGTGAATATCAGCCTTCAAGAGAAAAGAAAGAGCTGGCAAAGTAGGAGGCCATCAGTTTGGAAGTCTGGTGAAAATATATAAATGCAACCTGATTGCTCCAAAAGAGTTTAAAGCAGAGACTATTTAAAACAGCTATAGTAGATGGATATTGCCGAAAACCAAAGAAGAATGAGATTTTCATTAGATTTTCAGTGTTTGAAAGTTATTTAATTTGTATAGAGCTTAGGATGTTGTGTTGGCTGGCTGGCTAAGTGAAAGAATTTAATTGATAACTTAGGTTTTATATGTGAAAATGTATTCGTGAAAATGTGTGGTCAAGACAGATTTTATTGCTACATCCTTACTCTCTAATACATAAAATGAGTTTGCTATTGTTTTTTTTTTAATGTATGCTTTAAAATACATTAAATAAACCATCAGTCTAGTGCCTTTGTTTTTAAAATGCCTCTTGATGTCTTTTCCACTTACTTTAAGATTTTGATCCCTCATTCTCAGGATGGATTGCCACTGGTGTTGATAAGATGTGATCATTGAAAGTGAACTCCCATTTCAATCTTTTTTTAACCTCAGATTACTTTGTACCTACCTTTTTCATTTTTGCCTTCTTTCCATGAACAAAAGAATTACATTCCCTCTCTTAAAATGCCATTTAGGACCCAGCACGGAAACTTAAGTATGGTAGAGCGTCACACGATGGTTAATTAATGTGCATACTTTCAAATTTAAAGGCAAACATTCCCAACCAGGACCAATGACTTTTTAAGTATCTGAATATCCATTCCCATCTACATTCAGATGTCCTTAAACTGTAGAGTCTATTTCAGAGAATCAATGAACAATAAACTCTAAAGTGTGATTAAAAAAAAATACCTCGTGTATGTCTATCATGTACTAGAAGCATTTTATTAAAAGCTCTAATAAGAGGTCTTTTTTATTAAGACCTCTTAAAGCAGTGAGGTCTTCTTACCCACCTATCTCAAACCCAGGAACTGAGACGTGGTACTTTCAGGAACTCCATCAGTGTCACACAACTAGCTCGTGGGACAAGGCTGGGATCACCGTTTGGAAAGTAAGGCTTCGAACCTGCATTCTGTAGACTGCAGGCCTTTTGGAGGGCAGGCCTCTTACACTGAGCAGGTCTAGGGCAGGGGTCTGCAGAGATGAAGCAGGGCTGCTTGGGACTGGTCCACATGGCTTTCCTTCTAGGCCATGAGGGTAATGGTGGAGGAAAACCTTCGTGCTCAGCACGAAGCACTGGAGCACGCCTGATGAGGAACTGGCCAAGTCTCAGGAAGTTTGAAGCCCCCCAGGCCCTAGGAGCTAGGCACAGCCTTCCCCCGGGGCTGGTGCTGAGCAGATGGCCAGGTGGGCTTGCCAGGAAGCCCAGCGAGGCACAGAGAGGACAAGCTTCACTGCAGCTATGGATATGGCAATCTGGGCAGGGACGTTGGCAAAGCCAGTGCCCACGACAGAGCTGAATTGCAACTTTAAATACTCACAAGAGGTAGCTCTGGCCTGAAGGCAGCTCTGCGGAGGGCCATCTTTCCCAGCAGAATCTGAGAGGAAGAGTCACGAGCAATGAGTGGCCAAGTCACAAACCTAACGGGAAACAACGGTGTGTGCACTGTGGGCAGGACCCAAATGAAAGAATGTGCTATGAAAATACCACGCACAACTGGATTGAATTAAGAAATATACATGAAGTTAAGCATCGTGAGACAAGAGTTGTCCTCTTCAAAATAAGTAACCCGACCCATTTCACGGTATTTGCTTGAGCACCCCAAGAAACTAAAAGACTTACATTTTCATTCTTTAGGTAAGTTAGATATTTTCGAAGGTGCCAAAAGTCACTGGAGCCAAGTGTGCTGAATAATGTAGGTAACCAAGCTGATTTTTTTTTTTTAATCAGAAAGCAACCTTTGTTATTAAAGTACATTTGTTTTCTGCAATGCATTTTCAACCAGTTACTGGTTTTCCAAGTTTTCACTTGATTTTCAATGTTATTACATTCAATTGTGAAATGTAGAATAAATATGGCCAAGAGAGAATTAGAGTTTATGTTAGGTGAAAAGATAAAAAGGAGAGCACTTGCCTCCGTTATTTATTTATCTTTACCATTTAAAACTTTTTATCATGAAACATGTGAAACATATAAAAAAGTAGAAAGAAATGTACAATGAACATTCAAATATCTATAATAGAGATTTAAAATTGTAAACATTTTCCCATATTTATTCTATCCCTTGTTATTTTTTTAACTGAAATTTTTTGTTATGCTAGTTTTACATGGTGACATTTTTCTCAAATATTTCAGCATTTATCTCCAAGAAATAGATGTTTTTCTACATAACCACAATTTAATTATCAACATTTAACAAAAGTAACAATAATTCCCTAAAGTCATCTAAATTTCATGCTTAAATTTTCCCACTGGTCCTAAAAAGTTCATTTATAGATGTTTTCTAAAACCTGGATCAAAACCAAATCTTGCATTGAGGTTTATACTCTTAAATCTCTTTTACTATAGACAATCACCCCCTTTACACACACACAGACACAAGCAGGCACACTTTTGATGTCATGACAATGACTAAAGAGATCAGGTCAATTGTTTTCTAGAATGTTCCAAACTCTGGATCTTTCTGACTGATTCCGTATGGTATCTGAGTATCTGCTGTCAATTCTTTGGGGTATATACCTAAAAGGATCTGCCAAACTGTTTCCACAATGACTACATTATTTTACATTCCCACCAACAATGAATGCATGTTCCTTGCTAGTTTCTGGTTTTTTGTTTGTTTGCTTTGTTTTTTTTTTCAAATAACAGGACACATTGACTTAATTGTTCTGAACTGCCTTAGCTGTCTGCAAGGTGCTTCTGCCTGCGGGGCAAGTCCTGGGAGGTGAGCCAGAGGCGAGGGTGACCACCACACCCTCTGGAACAGGCTGAGGACCACAGCAGGCGCACAGGCTGGCTCCACATGGCGCCAGGGCAGGGGCGAGGGAGGGGCTCCTCCTGTCGTTTGTAAGCTGGGTTTTCTTGATTCGGTACTCTCCCAGTTACTGTTGCCCTTGAACTATTTTCTGGAGCTTTGAGGAAGATGGCTCTGCTAGTTTTTGCTAGTTGTCCAAAGATTCTGTTGGGGAAGGGCACCCTGGAGCATCTTATGCTGCCATCTTGGTCAGCCGGAAGTCTGATGGATCCAGAGTTAACTATTTTTTGATGCTCAAAGTATTCTTTTTTCACTAACTGCTGATAAATTAAAACCTAGCCATAATATATTTTGCAAAGGTGATCGTGCAAATTCTCTCTGCAGTCCCTTAGGAGTCATGGCAACTGTGAGGGTTTCTAAGGACTGTCAGTGGTCACATATTCTGATTTTTAAAGGGAAAAAAATCTAAGAAAACAAAAACCGTGCGCACAAAACAAAATGCCACATGCTCCTGAGAAAGCAAAAGAGAGAGAGAGACCCCTTTGCCCCCGCACAATTACTCCGCAATTACTCTGCCCTGTGCTTGCTGGCTCCTGGAGGCTTGTTCTCCAGCCAGGCACAGATGAGGGCGAGCAACCCCGTGGAAAGCAGGAGAGTGAGTGAATGCTTACAGCTTACCTTCCGTGGGCTGGGACCCCCACCCTCTTCCCCACTCTTCTCCCAGAACAGTGGCAGTCAGGTTTCTACTGTCCAGGCAGCACACTGGAAGGTACTTCATTGGGATCTGGCAAAAGACCAAAAAACACTAGCCTCTGAGGTTCCCAGCCACAGCAGCCAGCTTGTCCTACTGGCAAGCCCGCTGTCCATGAGCCCTGGCTCAATGTGCAGATCAGAGCCAGATTTTTAGTGCCCTACTTTTTCCTTTTATTATGGAAAATTTTCAAACATATACAGAATAGAGAAGATTATAAAAAATTCTATCTATCCATCACCAGCTTCAACAATTAAAATATATGACTACTCTAGCTTTGGCTAGTCTTTGTCACCAACTCCATTGCAGATGCTTCTGAAGCAAATTCCAAACAACGTATCATTTTATCCATAATATATCAGTATATATCTCTAAAGTATGAATGCTTTTAAAATATATAACCAAGGAACCATCAACAAAGCTAAAAAATGCAATTCCTACAATATTGTTAAAACTAATAAAATTTCAGTAACAAAATTTCCTCAACCATCTCAAAAAACTTGTATACAGTTTATTTGCCTCAAGATATAAATAAGGTCCATTTATTGCAGTCTTTTAATCTATAGGTTTTCACCTCCTTTTTCTTTCTTTGTAAATTATTTGTTGGGGAAACTGGATCATTTGTGCTGTAAAGTTTCCTGTGATTAGGATTTTGTTGATGATATTTGTGTGGTGTAGTTTGTTGTATATTTCTCTATCCTCTGTTTTTCTTGTAAATTGATCTTTAGACCTTGAAGCTTGATATACTGGCAAGAAGTCTTAAAAGGTAGTATTGAGTGGTGATGTTCGAATCCCACGATAACATTGCCTAGATACATTAGGAGGGGTATAGGAGTTATCAAATGTTCTCTTAGCTTCTTTGTTCGTTAGCTGAAATCCTTTTATAGAGAAACTTCCCCTCTTCAATTATTGAATTAATCTGGAATAAGTTTGTGCAAGAGAGAATAAATGGTCATAGCTTTCTCTTTTATCACTTTTCAATATAACATTTTGGTTCTCTAACATTTTCCAGAACTGACAATGATTTTTACATCATTCTAAACCTTATATATCATAAATAGATTTGAACATATCTAATGAGTTCCAATACATTTCAGTTATTTTTCCTATTGATGTTCAAATTGTCCATCTCTGGCCAGTGGAAGCCTCTTCAGGTCAACTCAAGTCTTTTGACACAATTACAATATTTTTGATCATTTCATTGTTTTCTTTTTTCTGATAATAGACAAAATGCTCCAGGTTTATCTTATTCTTTTCTTGCCTCAGACATGGAAACAGCTATTTCTCTGAGGAGCCCTGATTCCTTTCAGAGGGAAATTATATTTAGAGATCACAGATTTGTTTTAGGGTAGCTCGTCATTACTGGTCTCATCAATGTTTCTAGGCCTTTTAAGTAGATAGATCAAGGAATACATAAATACAAATAAAATGCACCCTGAATAAATATGGAAACATTCCATTTAAATTCAGGACTACAGTTTTGACCTGGCTTCATCAATTTTATATCTCTTACATTTCCATGAAATGATCCCAGTTCCCAATGACAGCAACATAAGTATTCATTTGCTTTATTCAACAACATACACAACAGACTCAGAATAAAAATACTAACATGACCATCAATATTTGCATGACAAATAATGTTCAAGATTTTTTGGTACTGTTTTATCCCTTGACAATATCTCACTAGGATGTATAGTCCAGCTGTTGTACTCTAAAGTCATTTGAAATGATTTTTCTCAATGTAGGATACTTACATTCTTCCAATGTCAAATCCACAAAATAAAGGTTCATCAGAGAAATCCACTTTCTCTTTCTCTTCCCTCCACTTTTTTGTTCCTTTTCCTATGATTTGCTGTGTATATTACTATCTAGCATATGCCATATTTGATACTACCTTCAGAGTTTCCTCTCCCTCCAACTAAACTGTAAACTTCTGAAGGGCAGGGCAAGAACCATTGTATTTCATCTGTGCAATGACAGTTTCCAGCACAATACCTAGAATATAGTAGAAGGTTTGGAGATGGGTGTTGGACTGGACTTCTTATTTTGCATTCTAGTTATCTCTCCCTAAAATGTGAGCTCTTTGAGGACTGAGACTTTTCGTTTATTCTTGTACCACGTTTCTGATACAGTAATAGACCCACATAAAATGGTTAGAAAAATGAATGCCTTCAATGGACCATCTTCATTTTACCCAGCAATTTACTCCAAGTGCGAAAGAGTTCATTAGGCGCAATGGTAACATGTTTCGGCTATTTATTGCTGGATAGCCAACACCCCCCAAACATCGTGGCTTAAACATGACAATGTGTTATTTCTCACCATTCTGCCGTCTGGATTGGGCTCATATTGGCAGTTCTTCTGCTCCGTGTTATCTGTACTCAAAGACATCAGCCTCACCTCTAATAGAGCATGAGTCTTGAGGGAGAATGGTACCTGGGCTGAACCAAGATGCTTTCTAGACAACACTCTTCATGACCAGTGTGGTTGCAAGACTGTTCTAAGGTGCCTATTAAGTGCTTTTAGTTGCTCCACAAAGGAACAGTGGATTTCTTAATTATAAATTATATTTTGAAGGTTTCCTTTAATAAATAGATATCAGAAACCCTGCCAGGCTTACAGTTTAAATTGATTTATCTCTCTGAACCAATAAATTATTGCTGTATGAAGGGTGTTGGAGAGATTTTGTTTTCATTTCCAAATAAAAAGCTAATCACAAGAAAGGCTTAATTTTCATCCTAAAGGCTATACTTTGGGGACTTGGTTTTACAAGAAGGAAAAACACACACACACACACAAATACATCCCACAGTTGAGAAATTGAGTCAAGGGTTAATGTCTTGCACAGGAAATTCCTGTAAAGGAAATAGGCTTACTCACTCTTTCAGCTAAACCCAACCACAAAGCCTCATCTAGGAGAGGTTGGTCAGAGAAGAAGTTTAGATGCTTCGTCTTCAAAGCATTTCCTTCTACTGATAGAAGTAGATTAATTCAATTTGCCAGGTATGACCCTGCATTTGACAAAATCAGTGGCCATTTATAAAATACCAAATGCTTTCTTTTTCTCTCCAGGTACAGCTTATCATTTCTAATCTTGTGTGAGTTAAATGGCTGTTGTGTCTTCTCCAGGTATCTCTCTTGTTAGGGAGAGATATATTAGGACCCTTTGAAAATGGATATTTTCACATATTCTTCTTCAGATACAAAAGCCGACAGACATTGAAATAAGAACATGAAGTTCCTTCCTCTTTTTTTTCTGACCTAAGAACAGGAAATAAAGGTAAGATAATAGTACATTTTTTTCTCTCTGGATTTCCTAACCAGAAAATGTAAGTTGAGAAAATAGCTTCAATAAATTTCGAAATGATTTGTAAACACAATTCTTTTTCATGAGATATTTTAGAATAATAATCTATCTGATGTACTACTTCTCATCTAATTAGCTAGATCTTCATCTCCATCTATATTGCCGTCTTTACTTTTTAAAAATAAACTATATTATAAAATAAATCTGTACAATTATTAACTGGTAATTATAAAAATGAACCTATTAAAATGTCTTGAGCATTCTGTGGGAAGGGTCTAACAGTAGAGTGGTTCAGGAGTCTTGCTGAATCAGAATGGCCATATTGACTTGCCCATGAGCTCCGTGAGATTCCACGCTTCGTTTTCTGTTGTCCCTAGACCGAGGTACAAAGCTTCCACAGCCCATGTGAGATCCGTGGTCGTATCAGTTGAGTTAAATATGACACCAGTGCAGATCTCTATGGGTATGTGCCTTCTCTGTGCATTTGCACAGCTGATTCTCTGGGAAATGACAGAGCAGTTTAAATTTGCCTTTGACATTGAGATTGTCCTTCCTCAGTCACAGACCCCCAGTTAGTTTCCCTCTTTCCCATCCCCTCCCGTCAAAAGCTTTCCTCGGGAAGGCTTCATCCTTTGAGAGAAGAAAAATGGCTTTCAGAAGGCGGGTCTGGAAAATGTTTGGGGGAAGGTATTCTTCAGATTCTCAAAGCCACCTTCTTAGGCTCTTGTCTGCTGGGAGGGGACAGCATGTCGTGTTGGGAAAAGCAAAGCCGTTGAGCACTTAGAAATCTGGATAAGAATTACTCTCCTGCTTCTCCTAAGTTGTGCTGACTCATGTTAATAGTGTGGGCCACTATTGTAAGCAGTGGGGGTCTCGACTGTCTCATCTATAAAATAAGAACACCCACTTTCCCAAGGGCGACTTTCCAGGTTCCACTCTATTCAGCGCCACGTGTCCATCGTTTTACCGCATGAGCAGAGCCTGCGTCCTGGCTTATGTCGCCCAGGACTTGAGCAACGACACTTGCACCTGGCGTGATTTCCTGTGATTCACTGAAAGCAGCTTGGCAGTGCTGCAGTGGAAGGTGTCACACAGACTTCAGAGGGGAGGCGCTGACATGGAAGCTGCACGTAAACGGCTTTCCGAAACGGGCTCACCCTTGTGTCGTTCAGTGGCCCACGTGCTGACCTGCCTTCCTAGCCCCATCCTTTGTCCCCGAGCAGGGCTTCCCAAGGGTGCCTCCTGGGTCGTAGTGATGGCCCTGACACTTGTTTGTAATGCAGATTCTGACTTATTAAGTCCTCTGGGAAGCCAGGAATCCAGATCCTAACAAATGTTCCAGGGGATCCTTATCATCGAGGCAATTGGAAAAACATGGTCCCAAGGCAAAAATGCCATGAAAAAAAGCCCCCAGCAGCCTGAGCTCCCAGGCCAGGGCATCAGGTAGAGCCTCTGTCCTGTGGGTGAGGCTGGGACCTCCGGAGGACTGGAGGCTGCTGGGAGGTGAGGGGAGGGTAGCCAACCTGCCACTGGCATGGACATTCCGGCCCAGGATCACAGAACGGTAGAGCTGGAACGGGTCTTAGAAAGCATCTAGTCTGCTGGTTCCCAAGTCAGACATCTTTTAAAATAAATCTCATTTCCAGGCTTAAACCAGGGAAGTCTGACCTACTAGCTCTCAGATGCAGCAACAACACATACAGTCCAAAGAATTTATTTTGCAGATAAGTAAACTGATGTCCAGAGAGAGGTAAAGTGACTTAACTAGAGTCAGGCGGCAAGTTAATGGTCAAACCCAGACTGATATGCACTTGTTCCAGCTCCTTCTGAAGTATTTTTTCTTTTCCAGTTACTTGGACAACAGAATTTGATTACCATTTGTGCATTAGGCATTGATCTCGGGTCTGCAGATAAGATTTTTGAAACAGGATCGCTGCTCTTAAGAAGCTTCCACTATAATGGGAGAATAAAGCATATAAAATAATAATTTTTAAAAAAGTATAAAACAAATAAAAAAAAATAATAATTATAATGTTGAGTGGATAAATGATCTATAATAGGTGCTGAGTCCCTATTATTAGCCCAGACATGTTCCTGGAGAGGTCACAGGCCTGGAAAAGACAGACTCAGCCCCTGTTCGCATGGAGCTTATATTCTAGTTAGGGAAGAAAATGAATATTTAACCAAATTTTGAAAATAAGGTATTTTCAGACAACAACATATGCTAAGATGAAAATAATATAGAAATCAGTAATGAGAGAAGGTTGCTGGCTGGTGAGGGGCGAGGGATGGCCTTTATTTTCTAGGTAGTCCAGCAAGGTCTCCCTGAGGAAGAAATCGAAGATACGACAGGAGAAAGCCAAATTATGCAGAGTTTGGGTTTTTTTACATGGTGCTTTGGAGTTGGTTCTTTATCTCGTGGGAACTGGGGGCCCAGTGAGGTCTTAGGCATAAAAACGGCCTGTGCAAGCTTGCTTTTTAGGACCGCACTTTCCTTGGTGGGGCAAGAGAATGGAGGCCGGTAGATTGCTCTTTCGAGCTTTATGGGTGAAGGAAAGAAAGCAAAGGGGTCAGGGAGGCAGGGGACAGTTGCTTATCCTGCCGAGTAAACTGACTGCCGTCTTTGTCAGAAGGCATCGTCGCCGAAAGGAGTAACTCGTGCAATCCCGCGTGAGTCCCCACCCCGGCGCTGCTGAAGGCCTGCCGCAGCTCCCACCTTCTCTCAGCATGCCCTCGCTCTCCCGAGACGGCCATGAAAGCAGCCAGTCGGCGAATCCCGTTTCCTGCCCCCACTACAGACCCTCCCAGCCTGCTCGGCTGCGCCCAGCCTCTCTCTAGCATCAATCTCTCCAGGCACATGGGCGATCCCATCTCTTCCTGCCTGCTCTGGAAGCCTGTCCATGAACTTCCTCCTCTCTCTCACGTATATGCAGCCCCTGCTGCTTTGCCGACCATTCCTCTCACAAAACAACTATGTTCGAAGTTCTCCCGTCTTCAGCACTGCCTCTCGCCTGCCCTGCCTAGCATATAATTTAGAAAGAGCAGCTCTTCCTCCTTTCCCACATTTCTATCCCCTACTTTCTCTTCACTGCACCTTTTTCCATCATCCCCACCCCCCATGAGCTGCTCCCTTGGTTGCCAAACCCAACCTCACCGTACCTGACTCCTCAGTAGCTTCTGACATTGGCCTCTAGTCTCTGCCTTACACTTTCTCTGCCCTTAGTGTCAGGACTGCCCCTGTGATCTGGTTCTTTTTCTTCCTTTTGGATTTGTCGCTTTTAATTTTTCCTTGTCCCTGACTGCCCCTCAAATGCTGCTGTGCCTCAGGGGTTCTGGTCTGCCATCTCCTTGCAGTCTGCAAATACTGCCCAAGGGTTTTACCACTCCCTCCCCCTGCTACTGCCTCCCAGATCCCTCTCACTTGCATATTCCTAAATGCCACAGGAATCTTCCAGTTGGATTCCCACGGATTCCTCGAGCTCAGGGTTTCTGTTTTTAGGAGAATGATAATTAATTTACAAGTTTGACAATTACTGCCTCCTCTGGCAACTGAAGAGGCAGTCATTGTATTTGGAGACATGGTGCATGTGCATATTAGAAAATGGCTGGAGATGAATTTTAGACGGTGAGAAAAGATGGAGATACCAGGAAAGACAGATCAAGACAGACAGGTGGGGAGGTGGCTGCAGGGGTGGGCGGAGAGGGCAAGAAGGAGTGAGGAGAACAGCTTGCCTGGCTGGTTAGATGTGAAGACAGAGAGAGAAAGAATGAGAGAGAGAACAAGAGAGAGAGAAAGAGAGAGAGAGAAGAAAACAGAAGAGAGATAGGGAGAGACAGGTAAGGAGACAGAGAGCGAGAGGTGGAGATTTGGGGAAACAGAGAGAGTGACAAGGGGGCAGGGAAAGATAAAGAGAGACAGAGACAGAGGCAGAGAGAG
>JAQZBX010086403.1:0-13000 GCA_029593785.1 Cabassous unicinctus | reverse complement strand
TACACACCAAAAATGGCTTTGATCACCATTTCTATGCCACATTGCAATGGAGGCACCTACTAGTGCAATGGCAGGAAATGGATGAAATAAAAAGGTTAAGGAGTAGAAAATAAGAAATAAAGTTTTCATAATTATAGATGATTAGGCTGTGTATGAGAAAAATCCAAAAGAACTAAAGATACACCATTCAATTACTAAAAGAGTGTATAAAGGTTACTGGGCATAAAAGCAATATACAAAAATACATTTTGTTTCTGCAGCAACAAACAGTATGATAATGAAATTTAAACAATATATAACTTTTAAACTGCCATAAAAAATCAAGCACCTAAATTAAATCTAACAAAAATGTCTAAAAACGCTACAAAACATTATAAAAATACTATTTAGATAAATTAAGGAAGACATACATGAAGAGAGAAATACAATATATTCATGGGTAGGAGGATTCAATATTGTAAACTTGTTGATTCGCCTCAAATTTAATGAAGGATTGACTGCAATCACATTCAAGCACCCTATAAGATTTGTGTGTGTGTGTGTGTGTGTGTGTGTGTGAGTATGAGTGTGTGAAACTTGACAAACTGATTCTAAAATTTAAATTTATATGTAAATAACCAAAAATAGCCTAGACACTCTTGAAAAAGAAAATAAGAGGGCATACGCTGCAATATAATAAGAATTACTAAAAGGCTATTGCCATTAGGACTTCATGGTATGGATGTAGGGGTAGACAAATAGACAAATAGATCTGACTAGAGAATCATGAAACAGACCCACTTATATACAGATCCTTGATTTGTGGGGGGGCGGGGGGAAGGCAATGGGAATAGGACTTTTTAAAAAATAAATGATGGTGGGGTTTGAAGCACCAGATTCCTTTAGTCCAGGACATGGAACAGAAAGTCTGGAAGAATAAGGGCGGTAGAATTTGCAGAACAGACTACTGGAAAGTAGGGAACTATACACAGAATTCCAGAGGTCAGTGGAGGATCCTACTTAAGTATTTAGCTGATTATTGGTCAGAGCATGAGTGTGAAGACCCTATGTGAGGCCATGGAAAGATTCACATAAAGAGCTTGGGGTTAACAGTGCCTAGCATATGTACAGGCCAGGAATAGTTCTTGCTCACAAAAGCAGATAAAAAGCCCTCAAGATCACAAGGCATTGAGTAAAGTACACAGAAGATCCTTGTTTCCCCATCAGGGAATAGTTAGCCTTAGACAGAGAATTGCTGTCATCCAGACTCACAAATATTAAGAAAAAGACCCCCAAAGATCAAACCATAAGCACGTAATTTACTGCATCCCACAACAAAGTTCAAGAATATTTATAGGAATACAAAAATATCCCATACCCAACCAGGTAACATTGACAATGTTTCCCAACCAATAAAAAAGTACCAGGAATCCAAAGAAACAATAAAATATAACCTGTGATGACCTAGAGCTGGCATAGATGTTAGAGTTAGCAGACAAAGACATTAACAAAGTTATTATAATTGCAAACTATAATATTACAGTATGATATATGAAAAATACATTCTGTGGTATTAGTAGCAGATCAGACATTGCAGAAGAAAATATTGGTGAACATGAACACATAACAGAGGAAGCCATCCATAATGAAAAGAGAGAAATAAGAATTAAATAATTAAGTGGAATAGCCCACCCTAATCATGAAGGTAGAGTGAGAAGCTCCAGAGCTCCATCCTCTCACAGAAGCTTTGAATAGCCAGCAAGAACAGACAGAAACAACTTTCTCAAAGCTTCAGAATATAGCTAAAGGATTGTAGTAACAGGGCAAGCACCAAATTAAGAACAAGACAACTTAAAAATGGTAGGATTTCATAGTTCCCTGACTGGCCCCTTCCTTATACCTTAACCAGCCCAGGGAAGCTGGCCTGAGCTCTGGGTGCACGTCCCTGATCCCAGTTCTAGAGAGAGCAGAGTAACTCTCATGCACATAAAGGGAACATGTTTGCCTGGGCCTGTCTGTATGGTGGCAGCCAGAGGAACTGAACCAGAACACTCATCTCAGGCTCGCAATCCCAGATCTTGCCCACATGCAGAAGGCAGCTCACAGACCTCTCTTATAGAACACAGTGGGAAAGCACTCAAGTTGTGGCTGCCTGAGGCAAGGGATTGCTGGGCTGTGGGCCATACTGTGCAGTGCCTGGGACCATAAGGAAACTGATTCCTAAGGAAAAGGGACATTCCTGTCAATGTAAATAGGGGAATTCCTAAGACCGCAGTGCACATGCCCAAAATGAGACACGTGCACAGGAAGGAGCACTTAAGACCTTATGCTTTGGCCTCAAGCTATTCTCTAAATTCCTTGTATGGATAAGTTCTGAAGAAAAGGATTTGCACAAGCCAATCTGCAAAGACTGGGGAAGGCGCTTTATTCTTTTTGTTGTTGTTGTTGTTGTCAGATCCTGGCATTCAAGGAAAGCTCTGTCATAACACTAGCTGGATACGATCTTAAGGAACAGATACCTTAGAGTTTAAATTCCAAGGTGTCAATTTTCCCCAAATGATCTCTAAATTCAACAAAATCTCCATCAAAATTCAGCAGGAATTTGCACAACTTGATAGCCTGATTGTAAAATTCGTATGGAAATGCAATGACCAAGAATAGCCAAAATGCAGTACCTCCAGAAGATTTAAAGACTTATTAGAAAACTAATCAGTACAGTGTGGTATTTGTGTAAAGATAGACAAATAGATCAATCGAACATAATAAATAGACTGGCAATGGACCCTAATATATATGGGCAACTGATTGTCAGTATTGGTGTATAGGTAGTTCAATGAAGAAAAGATAGTCTCCAACAAAAGACTGGAAAAATTGGAAATCCATATACACTAAAAAAAATTTTCACCATATATTAAATTAACTAAAAATGTAAAATCCCAAACTATAAAACTTCTAGAAGAAAACATAAGAGAAAAACTGTACTCTTGGGCTAGGCAACAATTTCTTAGCTACAACTCCAAAAGGTCAATCCATAAAAGAGCAAATTGAAAAATTGGACTTCACCAAAATTGAAAATTTCTACTCTTCAAAAGACACTGAGAATGAAAAGACAAAACATAGAATGGCAGTAATATTTGCAAAACATATATCTGATAAAGGACTTGTATCCAGCATTTACAGAGAACTCTCAAAACTCAATAATAAGAAAACAAACATCCCAATATAAATGAGCAAAATATTTGAACAGACAGCTCACCAAAGAAGGGATATGAATGGCAGAGAAGCACATGAAAAAAATGTTCAATATCATTAATCATTAGGGAAATGCAAATTAAAATTCCAATGAGATACAACTACACACCTATTAGAATATCTACAACTAAAAAGACTGACTTTACCAAGCCTTACCGAGGGTGTGAAGGAGCTCTCATACATTGCTGGTGGTGATGCAAATTGGTACATCCACTTTGGAAAACAGCTTGGTAATCTTAAAAACTTGAACATATACATACCATATGACCCAGCCCACATATTTGCCTAAGGGAAATGAAAACATATGACAATACAAGGATGTGTTTTCAGGAAATTTCATAGCAGCTTTATTTTTAATAGTAAAAAATTAGAACAAGCCAAATGTCCCATCCATCAACAAATGAACAGATAAACTATGGTATATCTAAACAATAGAATATTATTCAATGATAAACTATTGATACACGATATAACATGGATAGATTTCTAAATAATTATTCTGAGTGAAAGATGCCAAACAAAAAAGAGGGCATACTGTATGGTTTCATTTATATAAAACTCTAGGAAATTAAAACTGTCATATATTAACAGAAGAAGGTAAGTAGTTGCCTATGGATAGGAAAGGATGAGAAAGAGATTACAAAGGAGCATGAAGAAACTTTTGGAGGTGATAGACATGTTCTTTATATTGGTTGTGATGATGGCTACATGGATGCATACATATGTCCAAACTTATCAAACTGTATACTTTAAATATATAGTGTATTATATGTAAATTATACCTCAATAAACCCATTACAAAATTCTGGAACAAGACAACCTAATTTATAGTTAAAATTGGAACTGTGGTTGCCTCTCTGTGCAGGGACAGTTGTGATGAGATGGTCTGCTGGCATTGACTGGGAAAGGCATGATTAATCTTTGTGAGATGGTGGAATTGTACTGTACCTTGAAAGGGAATGGGTTATACATGTGTATGCATTTGCACATTTAGGTTATGTGCATATGATCTGTGAATATTATCTAATAATAATAGGAAGAAGAAGAAGAAGACAAAAATAAAAAGGAGAAGAGAAGAGGGGGGAGGGTTAGGTGGGGAGAAGAATGCAAATATGGTATCAAACTAGAGCAAAAGGAACTTTAAGGAAACATGAATACCCAATAAACTTTGCATTGGTAATGTTTAATTAGCCACTTTATTTAATCCATTGATAAATATAAATAAGTAAAGTAGTATTTATTCCTTTTTAGCTTTGTAGATACCAAATATCTGAGTAATTTGACATTTCTTTTCACTTTTCAATAGCTTTGATGTTATTGTATATATATTCTTCAAGTTATCTTTCTGTCTTAGACATTTTAGGACTCATCTTGCTCATTTATGTAGGACTGGTTCTTAATATTTGTCGGTCATAATTAACCAAATCCCAAAGCTCACAGTAACAAAAAGAACAAGGTAACAGTGCTTTGTAATTAAGGCTAAATAAGTTCTAGAAGAATAACTTTTTGAAGCCAGAACTGTTACAAAGTAATTATGTAGGTAGTTTAACCATGCACAGTGTTACTAATAAACCCTCATTATTACCATAATGTAAGCACACTACTGTATAATTACCATAAATTATAAGACATATTCAATCAGTTATTTTAAACAAAAGAGAATAATTAACTTACAACAGATAAACACATTTAGGTGAACTAAAGTAGTTACAAGGCATATGCCCCAGAGATTAAGAGATAGTGTGTGAGAAATTAGCAACCTAAACTAGTATTTATAGAAATACACTGTGCACAGTTTTTAATCTGTATATTGCCTAGGCCTTGTTTAGCAGGATTGTTTTTTTGACTGTTCATCTCATAGGTAGGTGGTACTTTTGCTCAAAATGGGTTGCTCTTTGAGATTGGTCACCATATTAATCCTTGTGTTTTACCTAAGCATTTGATATAGTCATTCTCATACAGACTATATTTTGATATTCACGTGGATTTTATAATCACAAACCAGCTATTAAGATCTAACTAGTTATTTAAGCAAGTAATTTGTGAAGCAGGCATCCTTATCCCTTCTCTGATACTACTTCCATTCCTGAACTCCATATCTAATTGATGGCCCTCCACTCACCAGCCACAACCCAACGCTTTATGGTCACTACTTCCATGGCACTGGTTCGTACCCTGATATTTACCACATCCTCACTCTCAGCCCCATTCCTTAAGCCCCAAACAAGCACTGACCCTCTTCCTAAATCTGTTACTACATGTTAGACTCGGAGATGATGCGAGACTTCTGACAATATAGAATTAGTTCTAATGGACAAATACTCCCCTCAGCATAACAACCATCAACATTTTTGTGCTAATTTTTTACCCAGCTGTGTATCTCAGCATGCTGCCTAGAAATTAGGGACAAGTATTAGCATTGCCTCCTTCATGAGTTGAGTTTCTAGGTCTGAGATCAAGAATAATAGAGGAAACACAGACTTCAAACATCCTCAAACTACCAGTACTCTGGTGAATGTCCAAAAGTCTATTTTTTTCATGTCTACTTATATCTGATTTTTTAGGGTCCATCGCTACGTATGGGTTAATGCTGACACAATGTCTGAAGGGCATTTAACAATATACATAGTCTTCTGAGCTAGAAAATTTTCTTAAGGAATCACAAATATACCCTTATTCTAGTTTCCAAGGGTCCCATAAAGATACCAAGTGCAGCTGCATAAAAATGATTGAATAAAACTGTACCTATTATTCAAGCTGTTCCCTGTTCTTTGGTGATAGAAACAACCCTGTGATGTTATCCAGAACTCTAACCCTACCAGCACAAGGGTTCTGATTGTCTGTGGGGCCAGCAAATTAATCCTGCTGCTGATGAAATCCAGGGAGAAGATATTTCCCATTCCATCAAGCACTATAAGAGTTTAGATAAATATGAGAGGAAAGTAGTAATACTGCTGCCCATGTATAGTCATAAATCACTGATGATACCTGCAGTATCACACACCGGGACGTAAAACCACATGCTTTCCCTCCCGCCAAGAGTACATGTTTGAAAATGTGTAGTGCCGAAAATTAAGAAGAAAAATTTGAGAGGGTGGGTAGGACAAGAAGAGCCCATGACAGAAAGTCAGGCAAATTCTTAACAGTTAAATACCTTTCTTTCCCTTCTATATTCTGAATATAGTCCATTTTTAAAGTTGCACACAACTGTTTTAAAGTATTATGTAAGATAATCAATGCAAACTATGAGTAGGATGATTTTTTTCTATCTTTCTTTATTGTCTATGCTCCTTAAACACAGAAGAAAGACAAAGGAAAAAAATCAAATAAATAATTAGAGAAGGAGCTTGTATTGTGATGTGGCTTAAATATTCATATATCTTCTTCAAATTACATATACAATATTCTTACAGTTCTGACAAAATGTATTTAAAGTCCCAAAATATGAACATAAACAAGTTATATATATGTACATATGTAACAATGTAGTTTATTTTTATCATCATTACTTAACCTCAGTGAGTTTGATGCTCTGTTAAAAACA
This sequence comes from Cabassous unicinctus, assembly GCA_029593785.1. Lineage (NCBI taxonomy): Eukaryota > Metazoa > Chordata > Mammalia > Cingulata > Chlamyphoridae > Cabassous > Cabassous unicinctus. The sequence goes on along the minus strand of JAQZBX010086403.1, from coordinate 6,225 downwards.
ACGAATAGAGTGCTATAAGTAGACAAATTAAAATGGTTGTAAAGTCATTTTGATAAATAACTGATATAAATATCTTTGTTTGACTTCCACTCCTTATTGTATTGCATTCTCACATTTTAATGATATAGCTCAAGCAAGTTAATTGAGATGAAGACATTTAAATTGGTGATACCTACTAAATTTTAACATAAAACAAAATAGGAGGAAAATAAAATACTTAAACAGTGTTTCTTTTTATACTTTTAAAAGGCTATTAATAGCATCTCAACTGGGAATAGGAGAAACAGAGATATGTGGTTACTCTCAAGAACTGTGAAGGGTCTGCAGTTTTACCCTTCTTGCAAGCTAACAAGTTAGCCTGTGTCAGTTTCATGGTTGCTGGAAGAAGACATGAGGCTCTTGGGTAAGATACAAAGAATTTTATTACTCACAGCAATAGCAGTAGCCAGAGTTATCAGCATTTTCTTGCACAGGCTCCTTAAGCCCTAAGTCCCACGGGGTGATGTGAAGAGGACCAGGTGACACCAGCACGAGCCGTGAGTTGCATTACAGGAGAGCAACTCTGAGTTTAGGAAACATGAATCTTGTATAATGGTCAGTAAGCATGCCTGTCCCCTCCTCGGGAGGAAGGAGTTATACTCATCATCCAAGGCTGTTTTCTGCCCATGGAGAAATTATCTCCTAACGGTTACATATTCTCTTTCACAGTTAACATCATTTGTATAGTTGACTTTCTCCTTCTTAGACCTAAACTTTTGGAGAAGTAATCTGAATGGATTTACTGGGGGAAAAACACCTTTACAAAAATGTATTGTCTCACCTAATCCATTTTCTTAACTTCCATAAGAATAGAATATATTTGGGAAAAAAGAAACAGTAGGACACCAGTTAAAATGCACACAAGCAAATTGTTTCAGGTATTGCATGTTTAAGTGACAAATTCCTTACTATTGTAAAGCTTATACCAGCTGAGTTTTTCAATCATCAAAATGAAATATGGCACATTGAAAGAAATTATCATGAAAGTCAAAGACAACCTTTGGAGAATGGGAGAAAATATTTTCGAACCATATATCAGATAAGAGTTTAATATCCAGAATATATAAAGAACTTTAACAATGCAACAACAAAAAGATAAACAACCCAATGGCCAAAGGGCTTGAATAGACATTTCTCCAAAGAAGATATACAAACAGTTAATAAACACATGAAATAATATTCAACATCATTAGACATTAGGGAATTGGAAATCAAAACCACAGTGAGATAGCGCTTCACAATCACAAAGATGGCTAATATTTTTTTTAAAGGAAAATAATAAATGTTGGAGAGGATGTGGAGAAATTGGAACTCTAGTGCATTGTTGGTGGAAATGTAAAAGGGGGTAGCCACTGTGGAAAACAATATGGCAGTCCCTCTAAAAGTTAAATATAAAATTAACCAATGACCCCATCCCAAAAATCAGAGTGTCTACAATGGAAAGCAAGACAGTTCCATCCATCTGCCCCATGGTATCTAAGCCCCCTCTCAATCAGAAACAGTTTGGGCACCACCATCCCCAAATCCTCAAGATTGAGGAATGAACAAACATAAGGGGTGGATGCAATTATGGACCAAGTTATACTTATTATTATTCTAGTAATGGAAGAACTTGTAACATTGATATAAAGGCAGTGGTCACCAGAGATTCTGAAGGGAGGGAGAGGGAAGAATAGGTATAACATGGGGCTTTTTGGGGACATTGTAATTGTTCTGTCAAAACCTATGAAATTCTGCGGTGCAAAGTGTAAACCATAATGTAAACTATAGACCATGTTAATAGCAATTCTTCAATATGTGCTCATCAATTGTAACAAATGTACCACACTAATGAAAGATGTTGTTAATGGGGGAAAGTGGGGGAGGGAGTGGGGGTGGGGTATATGGGAACCCCCTATATTTTTGATGTAACATTTATGTAATCTAAAGCCTCTTTAAAAATAAAAATAAATAAAAATAAAAATAAATGAAATATGGTCCCTTCTTTTTTCATTTTGTATATCGAAACAAAATATTCTGTGAAAACATGTATTGCATTCCTATATGGAATTAATTCAAGATATAAAGACCGGATAGGTGAATATAATGAAAGCTGGAGGCTTGGGAAAATTGTCCCTTCTATTTCCTACATTTTATATACACTTTGCCATTACTATGTGACAGCTAGCTGTTCTTGATTGTCTTGACCTTGAGGTCCTAAGCTCTTAAATGGCACAATAATAAGCATTCATTCTTTTCTCTAGTGAAACATATTTTATAGCCTCTAATATCCTATGAATAAAGAATCAGTGAGATATAATAGTAAATGAATCCTTACCAGTTGTCTAATGGAGGTAGCTTCTGGTTACAGGGGGATTTTTGAAGCATTAAATATAAAATTAGATTTAAAGGTTTAAAGGTCTATAGTCTAACATTCTAAGCACTGTGGTAATCTTACAAAAACCTGAGGAGTGGTCATCATTAATTTAGAATTCAAAAGGAAACGCCTCTACTTGCATTTTTGAATGCACTGGTGACTTTAACAGATGAAATTTCTGTCACGGAAGATGGGAGGGGTTCTTTTGGAGCAAATAGTCTTCAAATCAACTCAAATCACAGATACACATGAAACTGCTAAAAAATCTTCTGGTTATTATATCACTTATCAGAATGTGTGGAAGCTATGTTTCAAAACCAAATATAGTCATATTAAAGCTGCCTGCAAAATAGTCCAAAACATATCAGCTCTGCCTCTAAAAATTCATGAGCATATAAAAATAAAAACACTGAATATGCCATGTTAAGTTGAAGTTCCCTTATGATTAAGTTCTGTTTCTTGCTTCAAGTTTGTAAACATGCCAATAATTACTGCACTATATTTAAAAATCTTTCTTATGAACTGACCATGGTGATGAGAATACGAAAGTCCACATTTTTAAAATACAAATTTGAATTTCTCCTCAACACTGACATGAAAACAGGCAGTGACTAGAGTTGCATCAATCCTTCCTAACTGTCTCAAAAATATGTGCACTGTTACAATAAAAACAGTTCACCAGCTGTTTATGTAAAAATTATTTGACAAAAAACAAGCATGGCCATATGGCACTCTAGCTCTGCTGTGGGAGCATGAAGAATAATTTTGTAGGCTGTAGTACATAATGGTCATGCTAAGTAGGGTGTCAACTATTGCAGGCATATTACATTAATAGTTAATCTGCCCTTTTATCCTCTAAGTACTTACATTCCTTAGCAGCTTGTAGTTTGGAAGCGAACTAACTGATTAAGACTTAAAATTTTGGGAATGACAAAACATTTGATGTACTGTGGGCATAAGCCATATTCATTCCCTAATTAAAGATATTCTTTAAATAATAAGTTAATTGGATGATATGAATGGAATAGGGCAGCTGGTTCTCATTTCTAGCTAGAGGTGCCAAACATATGAATATATTGAAGGTACTACACCATTTATTTAGAAGTAAAAAATTAGAAGATGTACTTCATGAGAAAACCCAATCAACATGCATATGAGCATGTAGTCTAAGAATTGTGCCTTATGCATCCTTATAATCTTTGCAATATCTATTCCTGTGTCATACACACAGTAAGCATGTAATAAACATTTGCTGACTAAAATCCTCTTAGAAAAGCAAAATGAATTTTAAATGCCACTGGCAGACCTGCTAGTCAGGTTTGCTTAGAACTTTTGGAATATATCACAAATAACCTTGATCTATGTAGATATGCATTCTTGAATGATGTTTATTAGGTTATGAAATTCCAGTATTTAGCACTCACATTGATTTTACTTTTTTAATTGTTTACATATTGGGAGCTAGAGACAACGTGATAAAGAATACTGAACGACCTAGTTCTCATTCAGCAAATCTGAGCACTTGACTTAAAATCCTTTCAAAGAATGTGGAAACCAAAATGAAGAAGAAGGCCAAGTTAGAATCCAGTCTCTCCTATTCACATGTTGTGGTCAATACCCTGACATCGACATGTGGCTCTGTCCTCAATAACTTCAAAATGTCAGTTGAATTGCATGGTGACATTAATAACTGAGAAAGAACCCACAGAAGAGACAGTACTGTATAAAAAGTTTGCAGACATGCCAACGATTTCTAAAATGCTTATTCTCTATGGTTTTTATGGTTTGTTTGGTTTATGAATGCCTAGGTTACATCCGTCATCTGTGTGGTTCTTCCCCCAAACAAATTCCATGGCAAAGATATAAATCTTTTATTTCAGAAATTTAGAGTTCCACATTAAAGAATTTCAGACGAGTAAAGATTTCCCTGTTTACAAATGGTAAACACAGTTAAGTGTGTTCTTGACTATTTCACAAGGGACATTGGAAGAAGGCTACAAACTCTGGCATGGATACACAGCTGGTATTGGCCATGGAATATAACAGTGATCATAAGGGTGTACTATGGAAGTAACTTGAAAGACTCCACTGAGAAACAAAGTATTTGAGTTGATAAAAATAGCTCTCACTGCCTAATCTTTGAATGTGGGGAAAATTAAATACTGGTTTCACAGGAGTATCAAAATCTCAATCGGTGACATTAGAATGGAGCAAAGGTCACAAGGTGAGAAGAAATTCTTAAAATATAACATTATTATCCCTCTAAGATATTAATGCTTAAGAAAGATTAAGCTTTTATTCAGTTGTGTTTATTTCACGTTACTCAAAATCTATCGAGAGACAATTTTCCAGGCCTGCACATCTTTTCATTGATTTTTACTATGGCACATAGAGTAACTGATTTTAACTTTAAATTATGTTTTTAGACAACAAGGAAGCCTACTGCTCATTTTTCACTATGAGAAGTAGTATTTTAGTCCAAGTAAAATGTAAGATTTTATATATATATATATATATAATCTTCAGGATTTCAAAAGCACACACAAAATTTGAGAAGGCAATAGTAGGAATAGTGAGAGATATGCTCACCCATAATGCCACAAAATAGGTAGTGTGAGCTAATCGGTGGTGGTAAAGATGGTAACTGGTGAACTAAAAATCAACTGGTATTAAGCAATAAGAATAAATTTGGAAATCCTGCTGCAGCCATTGCCACAGCCACCATGCAGAAGCAAAAGAAGCGGAATCAGCAGCCACTGCCGCCACTGCCGCCACAGACCCTGCTGCCAGAGCAAGACGAGACTGGAGACGAGGAGGACGTGAGTCCCATCAGACCACCCAACCTTCTGGGCCCTCTGCCCATGGCCAGTGGAAAGTCTGGCAACCCCAAGGCAGCTCTTCACAGAGATCCTCCAGGATCAAGGGGGCCAATGATTCCGGCCACTGCTGAGTCTCCCACCTTCTCCCGGGGGTAGGGGCCCAATTTGGGGAGGCCTAGGTCCCAAGTCTGGCCTATACGGTGGTGGTTGGTGGGAAGCCATTGCTGAACCTCCTTTTCTGTGGCCAGACCATGGAGATCTCTCCAGAGGAGGCTTTCACCAAGAGTAGAAAAACCCTCGAAGGCTCAAAAGCTGGTCTCTTATCAAGAATACCTGCTGCCTAAGGATGGACCCCAAGTTATAGAAGACAAATCCGACTGCCCTGTCTGCTGAAACTTTGCCAACAAGAGCCATTGTCGATATGAGGACTTCTGTGCCTTCTACCACCCAGGCGTCAATGGACCTACTCTGTGAGACTGCCTTCCCACCCAGGCTGGAAGGAGCCTTCTTTGCGCCGGCGGCCACGTATTTCACTGTGATGGCTCCTCTGAGGCTTTTCCACCCAACACCCTCAGCCAGTGACACGTCCACCCTCATCCACTACCTCCCCATTTGGGGTTCAGAATTGTGTTTCATCACTGGTGCACAGTGTGTGCTCTGTCTTCTGAACCAGCCTCAGAGAGTCACCTTCAGGACCCCAACTTTGCTCCCTTCAGCTGCCTCCTGGCCTCTTCCCTCTTGCCAAATGACTGCTCAACAAGAAACCTCGTAGGTGCATCTGTCCACCTGTCACCCAGTATTGTCCTCGACTCCTGAGAGCCCTGGAGCAGTTTCCTACCATCCCCTTCTTCTAGCTGCTGGTTTTAAGGCCTTTTTATGTGATACCTTCTTTCTGCAATGTTGTCAGCTGCTCTGTGAAACCAGGTTGACTGTCCTGGGGTCTAGTTTGAGTGACTGGTACAAAGTTAATTCCCTGAAAGGCCACTCTCCCGACTTTTTTTTTCCATTTTT
>JAQZBX010086402.1:0-13000 GCA_029593785.1 Cabassous unicinctus | reverse complement strand
CCACAACACTAAGCTAAGTTTCAATTTCAAGAGCAAAGGCTCACAAGCATAATCATCAATATCAAGGGCCCATCAATGGACCATCCTCTTCTATCAGTCATTGCCCCTGCACTTGGGGGACAGTTGCTGCTGCATTAGAGAATGTGACAGAGCTCTCCAGGATGGGAATTCAATTTTCTCTCGGTTATTGTGTGAATCTCCATCCACTGTGACAATGCCCTGTGAACATTTGAACACATTTATATACCTTGTATGTATGTCCAGGTGAACTTCCTCCCATATATCCCCCACCACTGACACTCCACACCAATGATCCTCCCTTGTCCCAGTTGTAACCCTTCTGTGATCCAAAGCCTCTTCAAAAATGATGCCAATAAAATAGCCAAATACAATTAATAGGAAAATGAAATAATAATGGTATGTTTAAATATAAGAGATAAAATACGTAAAATTTAAAAGAAAACTAAAACTAAAATTAAAAAATTGGGATATTAAAAAATAATGAGGGAAGCGGGAGTGGCTCAGTCGATAGAGCCCCCGTTTACCATATGGGAGGCCCCGGGTTCGCTCCCGGGGCCTCCTTGTGAGGGCAGGCCGGCCCCGCAGCATGAGGGGCTGATGCGGCGAGACCTCACAGCAAGGGGAAGATAAGCAGACACGGAGAAGACACACAGCGAATGGACACAGCAAGCACAATTAAAAAAAAAATAATGAAATATATTTAAATTTTTTTGACATGTTGCCTTTCATCACTGTAATATCTGTTGTCCTGTATGTACAGTGACATTTTCTTCCATTTATTCCCCAGTGTCTTAATTGTTTTCATTTTGTTTTCAAAGAAGTTTTAGGTCACAGTAAAGTCACATACAGAATGCAGGGGACTCCCATATACCCAACATCCTCCCCCTTTCCCCTCTTCCCATATTAATACCGTTTTATATGTGGATGGTACATATTTTACAACTGATATACAAATAAGGAAACATAGCTACTAACAGTAACTTGATTATGATGTGCCCTGGTGTGCTTTTCTTTGTGTTTATTCTGACAGGTTTTCATTGAATATCTTGGATCTGAGGGTTGATTCTTTTAAAATATCAAATATAGAAAACCTTTGACCATTATTTCTTCAAATATTTTTCTGGCTCCTACTCATCTTCTGCTGGGATACTGAATACATGCATATTAGACTGATAACATGTTTCCCACAGGCGCCACAGCCTTTTTCTCTCTTCACTTCAACTCGAATAGTTTTTATTGCTTTCTTCAAGTCTATTGATCTTCACTTCCACAGCATCTACTCTTAAATCTACCAGTGAATTTTTCATTTCAGATGTTATATTTTTCAACTTTGTAAGTTTCAGTTGGTTCTTTTTTATGGTTTCCATTTTTCTCTTCATTGTGTTTATGTTTTCCTAAGTCCTTGAACATATTTATAAAAGCTCTTTTAAAGCTCTTGTCTGATCATTCCATCATCTCTGTCATTCCTGGGTCTATTTCTATTGATTAATTTATCTCCTGGTTATAAGCCACATTTTCTTCTTTCTATTTCTAGTAAATTCTGGACATTTTGAATATTACATTGTTGAATGTCTTTATTTTGTTTTCCTTTAAAGATTGTTAATTTTGCTTGCAGAAAGTTAATTTACTGTGAATCAGTTAAATATTTTGAGGCTTGTTTTAAATCTCTGTTAGCGTGTCTCTCGAGTAGCTTTTCTCTTGGCTGGTTTAGCCTACTCTTTAGGTGTAGCCTCCTGGTGTCTCTGCTGAGTGTCCCAGGGGTTCAGCAAAGTCTGTTCACTCTGGTTGATCAGAACTAGATCTCCCAGCCCTGTGAATTCTCTGGGAGTTTTTCAAATTACAGCTCCCAAGTAGTAGTTCTTTGTCTCTGGAGTATTATCCTGCATATGTGCCGCTTAATGTTCAAACAAAAGCTCAAGGTGACCTCATGAAGACTTCTGGAGTTCTTTCTCTATATAATTCCTTCATCTCTGGTACTTTGCCCCACAAATTTCAGAAGGCCTTGGCCTTCCTGAGCTCTGTCTCCTTAGCTCATTTAAAACACTGTGCTCTCCTTGGGTTCCCCTACCTGTGCCAGGGCCCAGGAAAGGAAAAGCCTCTAGGCAGTTTTCTTTCCTTGTATCAGGAGTCACATCATGCACTGTCTGTTGTACATCATCTTAAAACAAGTGTTTATGTTTTGCCTAGTTTTCTGGTTGTTTATGGTGGGAGGGCTAGTCTTCTACCAGATACTCTATTAGAGCCAAAAGTGGAAGTCTCTTCTCCATGTTAACCTTGTTTTCATATTTTCTTTCTTTTTTGGGTCTCTATTCTGCATTCTGGATAGTTTCTTTAGATCTGTCTTCAAGTTCATTAATTTTTATTTTAGCTTTATCCAATCTGACATTTAGTTCATTCAAAAAGTTTAATATTTTAATTATTATGTGTATGGTTTCTAATCCTTTCTGGACCATTAATAGTCAGTTACTTTATGGGCCTTTGGTCATTTTCCCCTTCTGGTCCTCCTAATTGCTTTTCTAAGTCCTTACATCCCCTACCCCTCACTCCGAGCAAGTACCTTACCTTCTCTTGCCGTTTAGGGACACCAAGGGCAAGCAAAGGGAATTATTATGCAACATTCACTACCTACAGATGCGTTGCATACCTATAGATGTATTTGTGCCCACAGTCATCCTTACCCCTTTTTCCAGTGTTTCCCCTCCCTGGGCTCCTGACACCTCTGGCCTTGCCTCACGGAGTTCCCCTCAGTCTTCTCTGCTCTGTCCCATCTTCCTGGTTCCTTTCTTCAGCCTCTCAACATGCTGAGACACCCCGCCACAGCCTGAAATGGCCCTCCCTAAGCTGCTCTCCCCATCTACGCCCATGCCCATAAAGTGCCCTGAATGTCAAGTCCGCACCTGTCACTGCCACGTCACCTCCGTCCCTAGCTAGTCACTCGGTCTGACTCCCGTATCGCACACTGCTCTCCTCCAGGCCCGCAACTCCCCTCTGTAGCTTTTCAGTTATGGTATTTATAACCTTTCTCAATTCCCTCTTCTTCTTAGAACTCTCCTTGCCCCAGTGTTCATGACCATTAATTCCTGGTCGACTTTGCTGTATCCTTTCTGTCGTAAGTACAGTTCTCCAGGTAAGAAGAGATGCTATTAGGGTTTAGGGGTTACACTGGCCTAGATGGAAGGAGGGGAAGGGGGCAGAAGCAGAGGCAGGAGCAGTGGGTCCTGAGAGGGGCAGAAAGCTGTGGGGGCTCAGAGGGGACCTGATGCTAGGGAGTAAGGTCACATTGAGAAGGAAGGGGCTGGGATGGGCTTAGGGGATTACGAAAAGTTGGATGTGCTATGGCGAAGACATCTGCACAGTCTCAGACACCTCCAGTGATGGTCAGAATGGCCCAAGGTGGCCACCATGGCACGGCTTCACCATGCCTTTGACTACAGCTGGTCACTGGCAGAGCTGGGATTCATCCCCAGGATGCCAATCCTGACAAGGCCTTACCATGGCTTTCCGTGGCATTTGGGCCTTCCAGGCAGGCTGCACCCCTCCCCAATCTATCACAGTCATTCAGGGACTCTATGGGGTCTGGCACCACAGGATTTCCTGAACTCATGGACACCAGGGGAGTTCTCCTGAGCTTTCACACACACCACCTGGTTTCGGGCTGCCCAGTTGGGCCCTAGTGCACCCCCGGCTGTGTGCTCCATCTGGGTCTTGCCATTCTCTTTTTCTCAGGGTCCACAGCACTTACTCTGGTGTCTACAAAACCTACTGCTCTCTACCATTTCACATCTGTCTGCCAGTTGCTCCAGTTCCACGTAATGTCAAGGATGGCCTTGTGGCTGCAGCGTCCTCTGGGCTCAGGCTGTGGGCTGGTGACAGGCTGGTCATGTCCTCTGCCTGAGGGTGAGAATTGGGTCCGGCCTTGTGCCCGGCTGCATTCTGCCAGCTCAGCCCTGAATCCAAGGGGTGGCTCTCACTTTCTCATCCCGTTCCCATTCTGATTCATCATTTGTTTATTAAACATGTGGATTTTTTCATTTGCTGTTTTTTGGTCAGGGAAAGCCTGATTACACCAGCTGTTTAAAGTTGTCATCCAGTATACACTGTTTCCACTTGGTTTTTATGCTGGTTTAAGACTGGGAAGGAGAAACTTGGTATCCAAATATTAGACTTTCAGCTTAAAAAATTAGTCAGGTTCTCAGCATTAGCATCACCATATTGGCAGCGAGTTTGCATAATTCTCCTGGTTTGCTCTGTGGCTCAAGACTGATGCTGTAGTGAAGATGCCATGCTAAGTGGGCAGCCCTTGGGAAACAGAACCCAGTGCTGTTATCTCATCGTTAAATTGGAGAGATGGCTGCAGGCACCTGGAGAGAGAAAGCCTGCCAGGAGGACGCCCTTCCCCAATAGCAAAACCTTCCAGTGTGTAGCCTCTCTGTTTAGCCCACCTGTGGACTGGATCTCGCAGGTACCTGGCTTCACCCAGGCTTTGGGGGTGACATTGCTCTACCCAATACTGGCCACAGCCCAGAGATAGCCTCCTTCCCAGGGCACTGGAGCTCCTTCTGTGGAGAACACAGTGCCCCCCCAATAGATAGATGGGCCAAGGTCACAGACATGTCCTTCAGAGCCCTGAAAATCCAAATGGCTAATAAACATACGGTTACTTGCCAGTAAACAAAGAAATGCCAAGTGAAACAGTAAGGATCTTGAGTTTCACCGCAGTAAATGAAGCTCGCTGGGCTGGTGATGGGAGGTGTGTGGCCTTCTCGTTCAGTGCTGCTGAGGCTCCTTGCGGGCGCCACTTGCTGTGAGAAATACCCATCAGTATCCTTTAGAAAGTTCATGCCTTTTTGACCTGCTCACTCTGTTTTGGTAAGCCATCCTGAAGAAGAGGGATAGTCTTACAGCATTGTTTATTTCGGAAAACAGGACCTGGCATCAGAGGAGGACTGAGTCAGTCTCCCAGCGCTTCTCGCCATGTGCTGAGCTCCGTGGGGGCATATGTTGCTTCTCTTGTTATCCCACCAAACCCTAGTCCAGCATTGTGTCCGACACTTAGTTGGCACTCAGTAAATAATTTTTGAATGAATGAATGAATGATGGAATACTACATAGTACATAAAAGTCAAGTGGATGAAGAAGTGTGAGGGCAGGCGAGGTGGCTGTGCTGGCACCCAGGAGAGCATGAAGGGAAAACCAGGTCAGGGCTTCCCTGGGCGTGGAGGCTCTGTGTTGCTGGGGTGGTGGTGGGGCAGGGTGCATTTGTCAGGACCCGTGGGCCTGACACTTAAGCCTTCATTGCATGCAATTATGCCTTGATCAAGGATTAAAAATTCATCACGTGAAATTGTATATGTAGATCTTTTCTCCCACGCTAAATTATATAGGAAAAAAACAAAGGAAGTATGCTAAAATGTCATTAGTGATTCTTTTTGGGATAATGGGATTTGGGGAGATGGACATCTACATCCTCATACCTTTGTGTTCCACAGTAGGCATTGTAGAGGGGCGAATGGTGGCCCCCAAAAGACACATCCACATCTTAACCCCAGAACGGGTGAATGTGACCTCTTTGGAAAAAGGGTCTTTATGGATGTAATTAAGCTAAGGATCTTGAGGTGAGTGCACCCTGGATTGAGGGGACCCTAAATCCGATGGCATGTGTCCTTCTAAGAGACAGAAAAGGAGAGAACACAGAGGCACAGGGAGATGTGTGGACGGAGCCGGAGATCTGAATGCTGCATTTCTAAGCCAAGGAAGGCCAGGATTTCCAGGCACCACTAGAAGCCTGAGAGGGGCACGGAACAGGTTCTGCCCTGGAGTCTCCAGCGCGAGCCAGCCCTGCCGACACCTTCATTTCAGACTTCTGGCCCCCAGAATTGACAGGAGAAGTTCCTGTTGGTTTAAGCCATTGAGCTCGTGGTCGTTTGTTTCAGCAGCCTGGGAAACCAATTCAGGCACGTTAAGATGCCAGTAACCAGAGGGAAATTTGCTTCATTAAAAAGTAGAGAGCAGGAAAATCTGAGGTAAGTTAAGCTACACCATGTTCCCGGGATTTTAGGCTGAGGCCGCAGCTCAGCTGAGTAGGCGGGCACCGTCTGCCCCAGCCTGACCTCTCCTCCGCCTGGGCCTCAGCTCCTTCTGCTGCACCCCACCCCCGATCCCCTTCTTCTCCTTTGCCGTCTGTCTGCTGCTTTCTAACCTCTCTTCCTCTCCTCCTGCCCTCTTTCTCCTTTTGTTCTTCCTTCTCTTACTGGTTATAATACAGAATATAATTATACAGTTTTAAATGTAAACTTGTCCTTACTAAATCAAGTGTTGTACTCATTAGTCTTGATGTTAAATTTGCTCTGACCCCTCCCTTTGCTTCAGTTACACATCTGACCTGTTGCCAAACACTTGGCCTTGTCTCACCCCCTCCTGGCTCCATTCCCCCGCCGCCAGCCTGGCCTCTTCCAATTCTCCAGGAAGACTAACCTGCTTAGGTTACCATCCCTCATGCCACTGTCCTGCTCACAGTCTTGTAACTGCCCCGACTACCTGTGGATTCTAAGCCCAGCTCCCCAGCCTGGTAATCATCTTTCTGCAACCCGTTCCCATGCTCCCTGCATTCTTAATTTTGACTAGCTTTCATGACTCTGCCCGCTGTTTTCTGACTATATCCCCACCCTTCTGCCCCTTGAAAGGCCTCATGTCCCTTTTTTTCAGCTAGTCAAGATCATATCCTCTTTTGGCTCCTCCCTTCAGACTGTGCTAATTTACCCGGGGCCATTAATGCCCACCCACCCTCCTGCTGAGGCCAGAGTGGATCCCCAAAGTGCCCCTTGAGCTCAGGGCTTACCTTCCCACCCCTCCACGCTCACCAGGCCCTGTCGCCTGCACCCCCTCAGCTCCTGGCCGCCCTGGACTTTGAGCTTTCCTCCTGGCCTCGGCCCTTGGAGGGGCCGGCCTGCTTGATGCCCCACAGGAGGCCAGAGGAAACTTTCCTCCTGAGACACTCCGGACTCCTGACCTTGGCGCTGTCTGGGGGCTTCCTCGGTCTGCTGCCTCCTGCTCTGTCCCCCAGCCCCACGGCTGGCTCAGGGGCTGCTCCTGCTCCTGTCGGCACGTTCTACAGCCACCCGATGCAACCTGGCTTCCTGGGCTGTCTCTAATGTGGGCCCACCACACAAAACCCACTGCCCGCTCCTGCTCCCCCCAAATTCTGCTGTCTGCATGCACGACAGTGGCACCTGCCCAGTTATTTGGGCACAACCTTGGCGCTACCACCTCCTGTGCCCTCTTCTGTCTTTGGGAAGAGCCCAGTGCTTTCCACACCTGCACCTGCCCCACCCCGTCAGCCCCTGCTCCTCCTCACCTTTGTCCTGCGCCATTGGTCTTTGGAATGTGTATGTCTGATGACATCGCTCCCTGCCCTCCATGGGGCTCCATCTCTACGTGCCCAGCGTTGTCCTTCTCACAGCTCCTAGAACTTCCAACAAAGCATATAACAGCACACGGTAACGCTGTCCACCGTGTTGTAGAAGCGTTTTCCATTAAATTGGTTGACCTGGTTTTCAGGTTTTTGTTTCTGGGTGGGAACCTTCAAGAGACTTCGCCTGTGAATCTAAGATCTCACAGCCCTGAGTCCGGCCCGTGTGGTCTCTCCGTGGCTCTGTGGGGGCCGGTCCTGTGTGTTCCCTGTTGCCAGGGCTGCACCGAGGCCAAGCCTGAGAGAACCCCAAGCTCCACATCGAGGGCAGAGACGAGGGCATTGGGCCAGGGAGACCCTGCCCACCCCCTGCCCCCACCCCCACCTCTTGCCGTGCACCAGGATCAAACCACTGCCCTTTCCAGGACTGGGGTTTCTGACGTTTAAGGGATTGGAGTCCACGGCACCTTCCCACAGAGCCCGCGCCCCTGTCCTTAGCCCTCCATTCACCTGTAGAGGATCTGCTCCTCCATGAGCACCAGCAACCCAGATGCTGCCCACCCGGGATGTGGAAGCCCAGAGCACCTTCCAAAGCCTCCTGCTCACGGGGAGGCCGCGTTCCATCCACAAAACCTGAAGTAGAGGCCGGGATGAGTCCCCCACAGACCTCGAGCAGAAAGACCCTGGGTGGGGGGCAGGCTGTGCAAGGCCCTTGAAAGCTGCCTTGTTTGCTTCTTCCATCCCTTTCCCCGGCAGAGTGGCCTCCTCAGCGCATTGCCATGGTGACCCAGCACCAGCGGATGTCATCCTGCTTCGCACAGGCTGGAGGCTTTATGTGCCTGACCAGAGTGGCGCGAAATGCTGAGACATCCCGGCCTACGCACTGGGGCCACCAGAGAAAGCATGAAGGATGGGAATCAGATGGCACCACTCCCGGCTCCGGGTGGAGAGGAACAAACATGGACATGCCCCTGTGGGCAGCCGTGAGGGCACTGGGTCTGCATGGGGGAAGGCGCAGTCAACAAGGACATGGCTCTGAGCCTGCTGAGGGGGAGGGCGAGGCTGCCCAGTGACAGATGGCTCTGCCTGTCGGCTGTCAGCCCCAGGGACTGCCGCCCCAGCCCCCCGGCTCAGCCCTCCCTGCCTGTGTGTCCTCACGGGCGCTGCCCTTATTTGCATCTTGGGACCCTGGCACTCTCCAGGTCCCCCAGAACTTGCCGAGTGATCAAGAGACAAGGCGTGTAAGCCTTGGAGAAAAAGAGTATAGGGTTGCTGGAGCGTCTGGGGGTCCTGGCCCTGCGAGACAGGCCAGGAGCGGTGTGGGCTCTGAGGTGCTGGAGATGTGTGGTCTGGACATGCGCACTGTGGCCGTGGGGGTGGCCACTGTCGTGGGAGCTGGCGGTCAGACCTGAAGACAGTGGCTGGAGGTGGCGTGGAGGCCATGGGCGGCACTCTTGTTCTGAAGGGGCCTGTTGGGGTGGGTGGGCTCCAGGGGTCCCTCTCTGCCCCCCAGAGGCCTGTGCCTCACTGGCCTCCCTCCCTGAGGACACCAGGGCTTGAGGAAGAGACAGGTAGGGCTAGGCGAGGCAGATCCAGAGGTGAATCCTAACCAAATGCAGGTCCCCCCAGCCTTGACAGAGGTTGTCCAGAGGAGGGTCTGGGCCAGGCCCCCCTCTCAGTGTCCATTCCTCTCCCTTCATCCAAATCCAGAGCCCTGGACCCCTCCCTGAGCCTGCCTCGGGGTATCCACAGGCTGACTAGGCCCAGTGAACTGTGGGGAGGGGGTGAAGGGCAGGATGCTGCGTGGGTGCGTGGCCATGGAGCGGGGCCGCCAATTTCCCAGCTGCACACCCTCTGGAGCCAGCTTGGGCCTCCCAGGGCCTGCTGCCCTCCCGCTGCCCCTCGTGCCTTCGGCCCAGGAGGACTCATGCTCTCACCTGCGAGGGGTGGGGCCTGGGACGGCCCAGCTGCCGACCGTCGGGAAGGCCCCAGCGCCGGGGCCAGGAGCAGGGCACACCTGGGAGGGCAGTTAGGCTGGAGGGCGGTGTGTGAGGCCGAGCACCACCCTGCTGGAAGGTGATGAGCGCCAGGCAGAACAGTGGGGGAGGCACTGTCTGGGGCCTGAGGGGAAGCAGCCCCCAGAAGGCCCTATGCTGCCTTAAGCTCGGCACACGTGCAACTTGCTAACAGCGCACACCTTGTGGAATCCCAGACGTGCAGAGCCTGACGCGAAATGCACACACACAAAGGCTTTCTTCAAGGAAGCTGAGGGCAGGGAGGACAGGTGGGGAGTGGTGGGAGGCTTTGCTCCTGCCCAGAGCCCCCGGGCAGGGCGGTGTCCCATTTGCCCAGAATTCCTCGTGCCTCCCCGGTGGCGCACCACTGCGGCGCCTGACCTGCTGCGAGACCCGGGTACTACGGCTGCTCTGCGCTTGGTGAGTCAACGGTTGGCAAGGACTGGAGGACGCCACCGTGCCTGAGCATGGCCGTGAGGGGACGGAGTGAGGCTTTCTTGTGCGCCCCTTGGGGCAGCTCACTGCAGCACCCATGGACTCCATATGCCCGTGCCTATGGCCGTGAAGACGGGGCCTTTCTAGAAGCTGGGGTTCGATGTCTCTTCGCAAACAGAAACATCCTGTTGTTAAGAGGCTGGACAAAGCTGACAGGGAGACCGGGAGGCGTTTCTGGGGGGGAAAGTCCTCTGTGATCTTCATTTGGGTGACCTGAGTGTCAGTGATTCAGAAGCACAAGGGTTTCATTTTCTGGAAGGCATGTGGATTGTCATGGGGACGAGGGTGGGTGAGGAGGGTGTTTGTCAAACAAGATTTGTTTTTTGCCAGAACCAAAAATGTGTCTGTTAACTTGGGACAAGTTTTCTCAGCCTGGGACAGCCGCCACAGGAGCTGGGACCTCCCAGGCCAGGGTCTCCCCTGGGCCGCAGCCCCTGAGAGGGTAAAGGGGCCTCTATGGACAATGACAGGCAGTGACCTTCATAAAGATCTTTTTTTCTTTTTAAAGATTTATAACATGCCCCCCAGCCCACCCCATTGTTTTGCGCTCGCTGTTTGCTCTCTGTGTATTCTTTTGTGTCTGCTTGTTTTCTCTTTAGGTGGCACCAGGGGCTGATCCTGAGGCCTTCCGGAGTAGAGAGAGGTGCTCAATCTCTTGCGCCACCTCAGCTCCCTGGTCTGTCACGTCTCCCACTGTCTCTCCTCTGTGTCTCTTTTTTTTTGTTACATCATCTTGCTGTGCCAGCTCTCCTGCACGGGCCAGCTCACTGCTCGGGCCAGCTTGCCTCTCGAGCCAGCTTGCCTTTCACCAGGATGCCCTGGGAATCGAACCCTGGACCTCTCATATGGTAGATGGGAGCCCAATCATTTGAGCCACATCCGCTTCCCCACAAAGATCTTTATACACATGTGTCTTCACATCCCTGTAAATTCAGTTCCAGAAACTGAGCTGAGAGCAGATGACATGGACCTCCATGAGGTGGGGCTGCAGTGGGATTGGGGTCTTATGCCCCAGGTTTGCCCCTTCCTTTCCCTTCCCACTGCTGGCAAGCTTCCCGATGGCGTGCGAGCCATGCACATTCACACTCTGTGTGGGGCCGTGAATAAATGAAGTTGCCAAGGGCATGACCCCTGGGTCCACACTCTGCCCAGTGACCCCGACATGGCCCTGTGGGAGCTTGGGACCGCAGCTGCTTGGGCCGTTCCTGCCGCTTGGCTCCTGGGTCTCCTTGGCACTGCAGACCACCAGCGCCCCTCTCCTTGTGCGTCCACATGCCCAGGTGGGGTGGGCTGGACATGGGGAGCAGGAAGCCCCCTCTGGAAGATGAGCCTCTGCTGACACCCAGGCATCAGGAGGCTTGCGCTGCACCTGGTCACTCCTGGGTGCACAGCTGCAGGACGTGTGCGCCCAGCTTCTCGGCGCCCACACAGCTGCACCGACTGGGAAGCCCAAGGCTGCCCAGCGTGCCTGTGGCCAAAAGGGCAGCAGCAGGAAGAGGCACTCGTCGCTTCTGCCTGGAAGAGGCCTGTAAATGCAGCTCGGTGGTTCGAACAAGGCACTTCGAGAGTCCTGGCTACAAGTCAGCCAGTGACGGGGACTTTGACTCTGTAGCCCCTGCTGTTCTGGAAGGTTCTCCTGCCACATTGGAGTCAGGGCTGTTGTCAAGGACAGCCTGGGTTCTGTAAGCTCCATGTGGCATGTCTGCCTGAGATCTTGCTTTTCTCCTCTCTAGGCCTCTGTGCTCCCTCCACGCCTCCTTCCTCGTCCCCTTTCCTTTTAGCTCCTGGAACCCTGGCACATCGCTCGCCTCCTGTAGAGTGGGGGGCACTTGGCGAGGCCTCACTGGGTGGGCAGGTGAGTGGACGCTCAAGTCAGGGCACCACTTAGAGTCTTGGGAACAGAGGCAGCCTCTCCTCAAGGCCCTGGTCTCTGGCTCCCGCAGCCTGGTGCTGGCCTGCGGGACAGATCTGCTCTTGTGTCCCAGGCATGAGGAAGCACTGGGAGTGGGTCCACAGCCCCTAGAAGCACTTAGTACAGGAGGACCCAGTGCTCCTTGTTGTTCTCACAAGAACATACTGTGCTGTCACCCCCCGGGCCCGTGTGGGCCATGCATGGTCCCGGCTCAGCCCTCGGCACGTGACGGGCCCCCAGCAGGGCTTCTGCTTCATGCTGCACCTGCGGGTCCCTGTGGCAGATATGGCACGTGGACCCTGTTGTTGAAGCGAGCCCTTTTACCTGGGGCCGGCCACTCCACGTGCCGTGCCTCATGGGGCTTTTGTGGGGATTACGTGAGCTGTGGAGCCTCAAGAGCCGCAGCCAGTGCTTGGCACACAGCATCACGCAGCGTTGGCAGCATTCCGTTTTCATTAGCACCTTCCGGATCAGTTACTCTCTGGGGGCGGTAAACGGTCCAGATTCTGTGCCCCGGACCCAGGGCTGGGGGTGGGGGGAGGAGTGGGTGTGCACGCCGCAGTGAAATAGAAAGGTGCAAGGTGCCAGGCTCCTGATGAGCACGGGGGCCTGCGGGGGGCCTGGAGGCTGCCCGAGGCTGTGGCCGGCTCTCAGCAGGTCTTCCCGGGCCTCTCACAGCACTCAGGGCCAGCTGGCAAATGTGGGCTACTGTCCCCAACCCTGATGACCGCAAGACAGAGGAGACCCAGCCAGAGGCTCCGGCTCCTGCCTCCCAGCTCAGCCAGGCCACAGTTTCCAGGGTGGAGCGAGGGGGGAGGAGTGCCAGCGCATGAGGCCTCCAGGGCATTTCGGTGGGAAGGCTCAGAGGGCGGGCTCGGCATGGGCGTAGGTGGCTCCTTGGTCCCGTCCTCTTGCTGAGCCGACAACTTCAGATCATGTGGTCTTGTGACACGAGAGCATTTTACAGACAGAAATGCCAGCTCTGTTTCTCAGATGCCCCTCTCCCCGCTTTTTCTCTACACAGATGCAGGGCAGCTCTTCTCCCTTTTGGAAGACTTTATTTTCTTCATCACTAAAAACCTTCATCAAGAACAGTCTGACCAGCACCCACAAGCCTTCTACTCGGTGGCCAGTGCTGCCTGGCCTCCG
>JAQZBX010086401.1:0-13001 GCA_029593785.1 Cabassous unicinctus | reverse complement strand
CGCTCAATGTCTTCTTGATGTCATTTATCTCTTTAACTATATTGTCTTTCAACTCATTAATTTGATTTTGGAAATTTGTGCTCATCTTGCTGATTAGTTTTCTCAAATTCTGCATCTCTTCTGGGACTTTGATGTATTCCTTTTCTTGGGCCATGTCTTCTGTTTTCTTAGTATGGCTCATAATTTTTTGCTGGTGTTTAGACATCTGGTTAGGATGTAATTTACTCAGATGCTCAATCTCTTTCTCTTTTATACGGATTTAGCAGGAGGCTGTGAGTTACCACAGCTCTTTGATTTTTGGCTCAACCTGGATTGTTAGGATTGTCCTGCTGGTTGCTCAAAACTGGGCACTGGACCCAGTAATTGGTTGTAGAGTTGCTTCCCAGGGCCTTGGGCAGGGAGATTATAGGGGCCAGGAAAAGCCTCTCCGACTTATTTTTAATTTTCTTACTTGCACTTCCTTGGTCTGCCAGGAGATGGTGCTCTTTGGCAGCTCTCAATTCAATGCCTGGTCAGAGTGTATTTGTTGTGACACAGACCAGATCAGTGTGATAGAGCTTTCTGTCTGGAGGCTAAGAGTCTAGTAATTCAAACTTTCTGAGACATTTCTCCAGTCTTCTCTGGCAGCCCCCTCCTTTTTCCCAGCTAGGAAATATTTCCACTCCCCTTTGTGTCCTTGACAATCAGTCCTTGTTAGTAGAGGAGGAGATTGGGAGGTTTTTATATCTTTAGCCTCTTGCAGGCTGCAGGGCAAACAATGATGCAGCCCCACCTGGACTGGAAGGGCTCTCGGGACAGGGCAGACTAAACCTGCGAGTCAAAAGCCGAGTCAGCCCCACGGTCTCTCTCGCCTCTCCTGTGGAGTCCTCAACAATTAGTCCAGACTAGAAGAGAGGGAGATTGCGAGGGTCAGATTTCTCCAGTCCTTCGTAGGCTCCCAGGGCAAACCACTGTGTGGTCCCACCTGGCCTGGAAGGGCCCGTGGGGCACCACAGCCCAAATTTGTGGGTCAGAAGCTGAGTCAGCCTTAGGCTGTTTCCCTCTCTCTCCCCTTTCCTGGGGTGATAGATCCCTGAAGCCCCCTTTGTCTGTAGTCGCAGGCCCAGAGACCAGAGAATTCTAAAGAGTCTTTAGTGTGGGGGAGGGTGCCGGCAGCAGCAGCCACTGCTGGTTCCAACTCACAGTTCTGTCGTCGCAGTTTCCCTCTTTTGTCCCCCTCTCCTCTGGGTGGTGTGTAGCCTTCACCTGCTGTCCTAAACCCTAGAAGATCTTTTTTGGGGCTGTTTTAGCCTGTCCTCTAGCTATTTTTCTGGAGAAGAGATTCCTGTGTCTTACTAGTCCCTGTGCCTCAGTTTCTTTGGGTGAAAGAGGGGAATAATAATAGCACCCATTCCCTAGGGTTATTGTGAGTAGGAAAGAAGATAATGCAAGTCAAGTGCTTAGCAGAGTGTCAGGCAAATAGGAGTACACAGTTAATAGAATATAATAATAACAGCAATTATGATTATTAATCCTCACAATAAACCTGTTACTAACTGTATAACATAAGAGTAGAGAGAGGCTTAGAGTTTCTGTGTGGTGAGCTACCTTGCTATCCCTCCTTTTGGGTATTGGCAGTTGCATATTCTGGTAGGTTCAGACTTGAAGACTTGGTTCAATTGGTCTTGAAAAATAGTGAAAGCTTCTGGCATGTAATTTGATCATTTTGAATTCTCTTTTTCCCAGGTGGTATGTGCCAGTCCCTCTGATCTTTCCCCTCCAACCCTACCCCCACTAGACTGTGAGAATAAATGCCTTCATTTGCAAGGACAGAGCAGTTTCCTGCTATGGTTGAGCAGTCACAGCCCCACTGCTGACCTTCCCACCAGCTGTCACACCCTCTACCTGCTGCCAAGTGGCCCTGGAAGAATCACCCCAGTGATTTCCTGCCCGGGGAAACATCAAAGCCATCCTCTCTCCCCTCTCCATTCTTCTCACTGAATGCGCCACTGGTTGGTATAAATGGAGGCAAGCGCTCAGTAGCCTCTGCAATTCGGGGGGTGGGAGAGGGGAGTTCAGGTCCCTGAGAGGGGGCGCTTGATGGCCAGGGTGGGGAGGTGAAGTCCAGGTATATGGCTGGACACTTAGGCCTTTAGAAAACACCCATGGAAAGACCTACAGGTTAGGTGTGCAATCATATACCCAGCACCCAGAGTTTCAAAAGGGGGGCCCACTGCCTCAGGTTATTATTTCCATATCGTATAATAATCAGGCCTCTGTTTTGAGATCATGTCAAAGATAACAAAGCATCAGAAGCCTCTTCTATTGCTGAAGAACCAATCAACCTAAACTAATACTTTAATGACCATTTTTCCCAACAAGAAAACAAATTCAGGCAAAAAAAAAAAAAAAAAAAAAAAAAAGGCAGGGAGCTGAGAAGAACCTTGTCTGGTCAATGAAAGGAAGAAAGAGACGTCTGGAACCATGGCAATGGAGTAGGGATTACTTTGATCTGGAAAATAGGTTTCTTCTTTTTTTTCCTGCCAGTGCTTTTTCTCAGGCAGCCAAGAGATGCTATTGAGCTTGATGAGGGAGGCCCTTTCAGAATGAAGGGGCACCTCAGAGGAGAGCTGAAAGACTGCTTTCATGGACAGCTACTTTAATAGTCTCATGTTTGAGAAATATGCAATTAAAGGAAATACTATTACAAATAGCCCCTATTTGTTGCTTTTTAAAATACTATCGATTAACTGAAAAATGAAAGAGATGTGCAAGATTATTAGGTTAAGTGTAAACTGAAGATTGAAGGAGTGACACACACACACACACAAAACACTCAATGCCCAGGAGGTGGAGAGAGGACACATATGATGACTCATAAGCTCTTTATTCCTCTCTATATAAAAGATGACTTTCAGAGCAAATTTTGCTTGCCAGATTTTTTAAAAATCAATTTCTTAGTATCACTATTGTTAATAAAAATGAGTGTGTTGTTGGTAAAAGGTTCAATTTCTTGTAAGCTTATTCTAAAGCAGTTGGGGGGTCTTTGCACGTGACAATGATGCTTTTTGGTGAGTGTTCTTTCGGCGTTTTAAATGACGCAGTGGAGATCCTGGGAAATCCTGGGTAGTTCTTGCCTGTGTTTTCCACTGATGCCTGCCTTTACCTTGCCAAATCCCTCTCCCATCCCACCATCTGCCTGCCCATGGCATCCTCTCTTTCCTTTCGGATCTTGCCCCATGTAAACTGGAAGATAGTCAGCAGATAACTCTATGTGTGTCTTTAATGGAAGAAGAAGGAGACTTTTTCCTTCCCCAAATGGATGGAAATCTCTGTGGTGCTTTTTTAAAGAGATTTCCAAAATCTGTCCAGGTAACATGCCATGTTGTCATGGCAACACCAGGAAGCTCACGTCTCTTTTTCTCTTCTTTTTTCTTTGCCTTCATGGATTTATTCAACACTTTTATAACTGATAGATAGTTGCCATTTAAAAGCAGATGTTCTTCTCTTCTGAAAACCAGTAGAAAATAAGGCTAAAATTGTAATGACTAGTTTTAGTCACTTGATCTTCTTCTTCTCACCAGAAAAGTTGACCAGAGGTTTGTTAGTTCTTAAATTGTAGCTCAAGATGCAAATGAAATTAAGCTTTTAATTTCCTTTCTTAAAGCTAAAATTTGATAAGCACTTATGATGAGCTTGGCACTGTGCTGTCCTTCATCCATTTTTAATCCTCACAATGAATCTAAATGTAAGTCCTATTATTGTGCCCATTTTACAGATGAGGACCTGACTCACCAAAAGGGTACATAATTTGCCTGCCACATGGGTGGTAGAGCCAGCATGCAGCTCCTGACCCCGGGGTCCAAGCTTTGCCATGTCACAAGTGTTTGATGCACTCTCCTCAGAGGACGATGACCTACTTACTATTCTCCCACTCATGAAAACAGGGCTGAGAATACGGGCTGAATTTTCAGCATGAAGGACTTACACGTGAGCAAGTCTGTCTTCATGGAAAGGATAAGTTGATATTATAATGGGAGGCAAAGGGAGTTGTGGAATCTTCTTTGGACACATGACAGTGCAGAAAATCACTTTCTGGAAGCAGAGGGATGAACTAGAATAGTCCTTGGGGTCTGCCAGGATCCTCCGATTGCATGGGGTTGGGGCAGGCTGGTGATAAAGGAAGAGCCAGGGGTCTTCTCGCTGACACGTGGTGGGGCGGGCGCGGTGGCTGCTGGTTTCCCACACAGTACCCCAAAGGTCTCGGTGCAGGGGAACAACAAACATCCCTGCAGGAGTAATTTGGCTACCCCAGGACTATGATGCGACCCTATCCCCCTAAGTGGCAAATACTTAAAATGCCCATCTCAGAGTAACCAGAGAGTCTCCCTCTGTTAAACTCCTCTGGTTTCTCAGCGTAGCCTGCTAGCACTCCTCTTGGGACATCTATGAATGTGGGCTTTCTACCCGGTTGTTCTTTCTCTTTCTTTCGAGGAACTAATCTAGTTGAGAAAAAGGATACTGGCTTTAGCATACTGGTCGAAAGTGTGGTCTCTGGGGAACTAGAATGTCTGGGTTTGAATCCTTGTTCTACCATTTTCTAGTAACCTAAGGGAAATTATTCTCCTCCATCCCATTTCCTTTCTTGTAAAATGGGGATAATGATAGCATCTGCTTCCAAGAGTTATTGGGAGGATTAAGAGAGATGATATATTTAAAATACCTGGAAGATAGGCCACATTTAATGAGTAATTATTGTTATTATTACATAATAATTTAAAAAGTCCAGCCTACATATCAAGTTCTCCAAATAACCTTCTGGTAGCCTCTTAGACAGGGGTAGTTGCTGCTACTTTGTGCTTCTATTGTCCCCTGTACTGATTGTCTGACTTCTCTGATAAACTGAGAAGGCTTGTGAAGGAAGGGACTCTGTCTTGCTCACCACAGTTCAGAGCACATTGTACATGATAATTTTCCATGGAATGGTATCAACAATGGGGAAACCAGCCTGTACTTGATTAGGGCAAATAAGCTTTTCTTAAAGTTAATTTCATTTATACACAATCCAGATCCATCAAACATACATTCCCCTCTGTCCCTTTCCCCCCATTCCCTGGTAACATCTAATCTACTTTGTCTCTGCAGATTTGTTATTTCTAGAAATGTTTTATAAGTGACATTGTATAATATTTGTCCCTATATGTCTGGCTTACTGCACTGGGCATAATGTTTTCAAGGCTCTTCCATATTGCAGCATGTCTCAGAACTTCATCTTTTTTATGGCTGAATAATATTCCCTTGTGTGTGTGTGCCACATTTTGTTTATCTATTCATTTGTTAATGAACACTTGGGTTGTTGCTGTCTTTTGGTTGTTGTGAATAATGCCACTGTAAACATTGGTGTACAAATATCTGTTTGAGACGCTGTTTTCACTTTCTTTGTGTATATACCTAGAAGTGGAGTTACTGGGTCATACGGCAATTCTTTATTTAACTTTTTTAGAAACCACCATATTGCTTTCCACAGTGGCAATCTGTTTATAAAAAAAAGTTGTGTTAATGTCTCTAAGTAATTATTTAAGAGGCTTTATGTAACCAAGCACTGTCTTAGGTACTGGTGGAGTGAGAAAAGAGACATATTTCATAACCTGTACCTTCACAAAAAAGCCAAGCAGAGACATGCATGACCAATTAATACAAACAGAGAGTGGCTGGTATGAAATAGAATTTCATTAGAGAGATTTTGCCAAGAGCAAAGCATTCAGCGACACAAAGGAGACTATTTCAGTAAGGGAGAAAATAATGAGTAAAAGTGCAGAGCTAGACAATCTCTGAGCTCTTACAGAAGGGTGATGAGAGTATGGAGACTAGAGTAGAAGGTTCTAGGTTTATGAATTAGCAACTCTTTAGGAGGTAACAGCACAGTGGTTATGAGAATGGATTTTATAGTCAGAATGGCCTGGGTTTGGATGCTGAATCAGCTACATACTGGAGTAGTGACCATAGGCAAAAATACTCAACTTGCTAACCTTCAGTTACCTTCTCTGTAAAATGGGAGGAATGTGAGTATCTATGTCCTGAGGATCCTGTGAGGATTCTATCACATGATGCTTAAATAAGCTACAGCCTGGCATCGAACACATGCTCAGCAAGTCTTTGCTTTGCTACCAAACACACATCTCTGAATTTTTTGTTTTCCTTACTCTGGAGGTTGATGAACTTTTCATTTCTAGGTCCAGCAAGCAAGGATTTTACCTACCTCCCCTCCTTGTTTAAAATATCCCAATTTTAATTGATTAATCATGCATTTTACATTACAAATTGCAGTTAACATTTACAAAAGGCATATTTACAAGATATATTTACGAAAGGGTTACTGCAATCTTTTCAACAGTCTTGAGGTAGGCTGGGAAAAGATTGTTATTCCCATTTGTAGTGGAGGCAACTGAGGCAAGGAAGGAAAGGTTAGAGGGTTTTCCCAGGGACAGGAAGTTGCACTTACTGAAAGGGGAACCATTAACAGCCTCAGGACTTGACTCCAGTGCAGTCTCCACCATCACCCCCTTCCTGGCCATATGAGTGCTTGTTTTAGATGGACTGACTTTGACAAAACCATAGTCCCCTTCTTTGATCTCTGCCAAATCCTTTTAGAATTTGTATGACATTTCAAGGATGGTGGTTTTGCCTTCATTATCTGTAAAGGATAACTGGAAGATGATTCTAAAGAAAGAAATCACTTTACTAGATATCGACCTAGAAAATGTCAAAAATCCATTGCACCAGATAGTGCAGAAAGGGACCTTGCCTTTGCTGCCTGTGGACAGACGGTGGGCGATATATATGCCAACTTTATTACGGCTAATTGCGGAGACCTCTGTTTGTTTTGACTCATAGAGTTGATGCTCTCTACTGGGTTTTCAGTTTGGCGTATTTAGCTCCAATAAGTGATGCCGGTAAAAGTTCTTGTCACTCTTGCCTACCTTAGTCGAGCATCTTTTTTGCAACCAGAAGGGAACCCTTCTAGGAGAGAGTTGGCCAGCTGCAGGTAGTATAAATCCACTCTATGCTGAGCAATTGAATGTTGCTTCCTACCTGGAAACTGAGTAAATCCTGTATTTGAAATTATTTCTTTAGAAACTGCTGGATACTTTTTTAGCCTCATTTCTGGAATCCATGCAGGGATAACTATTTTTATTTTGCCTTCAAGTGAATAGCATAAAAGACCTGAAGCACAAGTATGCTTAGCTTCTGAGGGTCCATGGGGTACAAACATGTGTCACAATGGTACCTGCCATTGCTCTTGCTTTATCTGGAATCAAGAAATTTGATAATGTGATGCACTGGTGGGATTATTAAGTTTTTTTTGTTTTTGTTTTTTGTTTTTGTTTTTTTAAATCCAAGCACCATTAGTCATTGTTCAGAAACAAACTTCTGAATGAAATCAAGAGTCTAGTGAGGACTCTGCTGCTTATACTGCTTAACTGCGCTATCTGTCTTAAAGCACAAATTTGGGAATTCTTTTTCCATCTTGTTATGGGGGGGGGGAAAGATATATTTCTTGTATTTCTTGTATATCTCTTTCTGGTTCTACCTCGTCAAAACACATGGTACAAGGCGCTAGAAGGATAGAATGATAGAACTGGAAAGGACTGTAAAAATGCCAAATAGCACTGAGGCTCCCATTGGTTCCTTCTAAAGAACAATGTTATCTGCAGAATGGTTATCAAAATTGACAATGAACCCCTTCTGTTATTCAGAATTCAAGAAATTCCACGTATACTGTGACCGAAATTTCTACAAACATTGGACTAAGTTACAGTCTTCTTTGGGTATCCCATTCAAGGATACGATTTTCATTTTGAATATGTACCCATTTTGAGTTTGAAGACTGATAGGTGCATGTCTGCATACAGGGCTACACGTCCAGGAGACTATGTCTAACACGGATGCCCCAAGACATCCGCCAGCACCACTCCCAGATGTTGTGTTTTCTACATCTAATACACGTTACATTACCTACATTGCACAGTGCTCTAATATGGTTTATAGCTTATGCTGGCGAAATGGGGAGTAGGTCAGCAAACAATTTTGTGAAGAATTAAAGTTACTCATAAGTAGTAAGAATGACTTTTCTGTATACCAAGGATGGTGCAGAAGCTGCATTGTTGTAGCAGAAGGGAATCTCTGCGTTGGATGAGTCATATTCATGCAACTGAATGAATTCACATGGGAGCATTCATAGATGTTATTTATGCTGATCTATAACTGATTCTGACTTAAAAAATATTGTCAACAAATGTAGCATATTCCAGGCTACTAAACCTATTTTACCAATGATTACTCCATGGGAGTGGACGGGAAAACCTTTGTCAATAACCCATAGGACTTTGTGGAACCATTTAAGGAAAAGAACTCTTTGAAGATGCTCATAGGAGGCACTTAAGATATATTTGTGGAACCAACTCTGACAGACTCTCTCAAAATGTCTTAAGATGCTCTTAATTCCATCACAAAAGCTTGCTGTAAAAACCACAGCATTGAGTCAGTGTTTTTGGTTTTCTGTTGCTATTATAGCACTGACCACAAACAGAGTGACTTAAAGTAATACAAATTTAATTTCTTACAGTTCTGTAGGTCAGAAATCTGACATAGGTCTCACTGGGCTAAAATCAAGTTATCAGCAGGGCTGTGTTCCTTTCTGGGGGCTCTGGGACGGAATCCGTTTCCTTGCCTTTTCTAGCTTTGAGAGGCTGCCCACATTCTTTGGCCCATGGCCCCTTCCTCTACCAGCAACATTGCATCTTTCTGATCATTCTTCTGTAGTCACATCTCTCCGTGACCCTCCTGCTTCCACTTTTCACTTTTAAGGACCCATGTGATTACATTGGGCCACCCAGTTAATCCAGGATAATTCCGTATTTTAAGGCCAGCTGATTAGCAACCTTAACTCCCCAATGCCAGGTAACCTCACTTATTCACAGGTTCCAGGGATTACAATGTGGACATTTTTGGGAGGCCATTATTCTGCCTCCTACAGCCAGTCATTTACTGCACACATGTCAGTATTACTGTTTTTATACAGGATCTGGACTTTCCTCATTTATTAGCAAGAACTTTCATCCCACCACTGCAAGTTTTAAGGTTAAGGAAATGATCTCATTCAGGAAAAGACTTTTTCTATACCATGGCCAGTTCAGAACAAAATAAAAATTTTTATTGGCTGTAGTTTCAATGAACCTTTATTTGTTGAATTCAGAGTTAAAACATCTAATTTCAGGACTCAATTTACTTTATTGAACAGAAGACTGTCGTTAAGAAAATCTGTAGTGCTTGATGGTCATTAAAATCTTAATCATATATATCCATTCATTCATAGTCATTCAAGCATTCATTCGACAAGCATTTATTGGGCACTTACTCTGGGCCAGGCACCATGCCAGTCCCTGGAAATGCAACAGGACTGGCCTGGCCCTTGTTCTCACTGGACTTTAAGAAGTAACAACATAAGACAGCTTTCCAGTTTTTCAGTCTATAAATTTGCATAGCATTTCAGAATTTCCAAGTTATAGTCATATGCATTATCTCATTTCAGCTTTAAAAAAAGAGAACAGAGGCTTGCAGAGGTGACCGGACTTGTGCACTCTTACAGAGTTTGGAAGGGAGCTGAGGCTTAAGGTTCCTCATCACTTCTCTCAATATAACATTTCCTGAGCCCTGATGGTATTAGATGCTAATAAAGAGATGATAATGGTTTTTCCCCAACTAGGACCAGGTCTCTTGTGGTTGGAGGACAGCTGCTCACCTGAACTTGCAAGGTAGGGTGGGCTGGGCAGACCTGAGCCACCCAAGTGAAGGAGCCGTGGAAACACTCCTTTTCCACAGGGTTCCACACTCACAAGGCTTCCACTTAGAGAGATGGGACACATCATACATTCTGGATGATATGCTGTCTAAACTCTCCTCTTTGCTCATATTTCCTTACAAGAGTTACTTTTTGCTACCTACTGTGAAGGTGGACTGAAGTCTAGTCTTTTTTATTAAAATTGAAGTCAGGAGCCACTTAACCCAGATTTGAGGGGTCAGGTAAGATTTCCTGCAGGAAATGACATCTAAACTGAGATTTTTAAAATGTGGAGGAGTTAGTGGAAGAGGTTTGGGAGAAGAAGCTTTTATGCAAAGAGGATAGCTTGTGTGAAGGTCAAAAGCTGGGAAGAATGGCAAGTTCAGACATTGAAAGGAGTTCAGTATAGTTGAGGGTAATAGAGAGTGAGGAACTGGGCAGAAGTGTGGAGGAAAGGAAGGAGAGAGACAGGTCTAGAGAGAGGTGTTCAGGGGACCGGATGGTCAAGAATACTCATTTAAATAGAATGATCTCACAACTTATCCTTCAAACTAAGGAATTTTGGGGGGAAGGTGGGAAATATGTTTTAGAATGAAGTATCACTGTATCACAGCAAGAACGTATTATTAAAATTAACATCAAATTATTCTAGGCAAATGGATATTTGTTTTATCCCAAAGGAGTTGCTGAAAAATTCCAACATCTACGTGTGGATAACTATTTCATGCTAATTAGTTCTAAATTAATATGAAATTCTTATTTGTGTCTAGCTGAAATCCTCCTCTTTCTTATAGTTTAAACCCAGTTTGAGCAGCTATCAATTTGCATGACTTTTAATCAGCTCTATCTTCAAAACATGCCTCTAATTCGTCTATTTCTCTTTATCGCCACTGCTACCACCCCAGTTCAAATCGTCGCCATTTCTCCCCTGGCTACCTTGGTGGCCTCCTAACTTGTCACCCTGCATCTTTTACTACTTCAAGACCCATTCTCCATACTATAACTGGAGTTGCATTTTTCTTTTTCTTTTTTTTTCCAAAGATTTATTTATTTATTTATTTATCCCCCCCTTGCTGCTTGTGCTTGCTGTGTCCATTCGCTGTGTGTCTTCTCCGTGTCTGCTTATCTTCCCCTTGCTATGAGGTCCCGCTGCATCAGCCCCTCGCGCCTTGCGGGCGGGCCGGCCTGCCCTCACAAGGAGGCCCCGGGAAGCGAACCCAGGGCCTCACACATGGTAAACAGGGGCTCTATCAACTGAGCCACTCCCGCTTCCCTGCATTTTTCTTTTTAAGGCATGTCAGAGCATGTTAATCTTCTGCTTAAAACTCTCCAATCATACTTAAGATAAAAGTCAAATTCCTTACTATGGCCAACAAGGTTCTACATGCATTCATGTGGTTGAGTATGTGCTAAGATCCTAGATCTTTAATGACCTGCTTCAGATTGGGAAGCTTGCTATCTCAGTGATCACAGAGGTAGGAGAGGGTAGACCTGGGCTAGGAGGACAAACCCAGCTGTAGGAATGTGGCCAAATCACAATATCAAGGGGGCGTGGTAAATTGGGTCCAATGCAGTCTGGTCTCAGTATCCTTAGGGAGTCAACCTGGGAGGAGGGCATTATAATAGGGTTCTCAGAGCAGTGTTAGTATCCCTCAGGAAGGTGGCTCCAGGTGTGTTAAGGTCAGGGCAGTGCCTAGCAGGGCCCAGTACCCCTGTGAAAGCCAGACCAATCACCTGTGTTCAGAATGGGACTTCAGTCTAGGAGGGAACTGGTTTACATTCTCAGAACCAGTGGTTGGAGGCCAGGGAGGAAGAAGGAAGGTTTCAGATTAGTGGACTGAGTATACCCAGGACAGAATGACCCCTTGTAGATCCCGTCTCCTGGGGGCTGGAGAGCATGGGATTCTTAAAGGCTTACATTTGTTCTAGGCCAGGCAGGGGAAATCCCTGGGCTTGATGGTTTCTCACACCTGCAACTAGATGGGGCTGTGCAGGTGGAACCCCCAGGATCCCTGAGTGGGAAGCCACTCATATTTCACATCTCCTTCAGTGAATACTGGGTTGCTCCATTGATATTCAGAGTGCATGGCGTGGAGGTGGGGGCAGTCATCTGAAAAGATTTTTTTAAGATTAAAATTCAAAATTAAAAGCTGTGCTGAACTGCCACTGTCCCTTCATCCACCCATTGTGACAAAGGAACCCTTTAATAAGCTTTATTTTATTTTCTTATTTTACATGTTGGCTAAGGTTGCAGAGCTTCTCTAAAGTTCAGTGTCTGCCAAAGGTGCTTGATAAACCATTGATGGTGACAGCAGAATCTGTTTTTCCCTTGGTATTTAATGTGGTCTTTTACATATTTTCTTTTAAGCTTCTTCTGGTTGGTCTGCAGAATCACCTCTTCACACTTCTATTATTTCTTTCTTTTTTTATTTTATAAGCAATATCGACTGTTTAAAAATCCTCAAGTTCTCCTTAGAGTTTGCCCCAGCACCCTTATTAGATCATTCCCACCCTAATTTCTCTACCTATCAATTTCTTTCTTGCTAGGACACAATAATGCTTCCTCAACTTTTTTATTTTCTCTTTTCTGTTTAAAATGAAACTAAACTTTCCCCATACCCTGAGGTACCAAAGACCATTCCTTTTCAGCATCCAATTTCCTGTTGGAGAGAAGGGCACTGGTATTCCCTAGGAAGGGACAAGTGCACGTTCTTGAAGAAACCAGTTCTGTTATTAGAGAGGCTGGCATCAGGGATAACCAAGGCAGGAGATGATTCCTCTTTGAGAAATGAGAGTTTTATTGCCTTGAGGAGTCTTTGGGGGAGAATTCTTCAGCCTTGACTTCCTTATCTGAAAAATGGAGGTAAAAGCCAAGAAGTGAGAGGGAGTTAAATTGTTTTATAGGCACATTTTTAGTTGTCAACAATAAAGACAGAATTTTTATACCAGCAGGGGGACATTAGAGTAGGTTATCCACCAATCATGGATATCATGGATCCTTGGAAATCATTGAGAAAAAGGAGACCGTTGCCTGCCTAGCTCATTTTGGCAGTGTGCCCTCGGCAGACAGGTGAAAAGGATGCACTTGAGATAGAGAAATGCACCAGGAACAGGAGAGGGGAAACTGTGGGGTGTCCTCTACAGGCAGGTGTGGGACAGCGGCTGGACTGAGCATCTCCTG
>JAQZBX010086400.1:0-13001 GCA_029593785.1 Cabassous unicinctus | reverse complement strand
GGCAATGAGTTTTAAGATATAGCACCCAAAGCACAATCCATGAGAGAATAAAATATATAAGTTGTACTTTATTAAAATATAAAACTTTTCCTCTGTAAAATACATTGATAAAGGTGATGAAAGGAAAATCCACATATTTGGAGAAAATATTTGCAAAAACCATATCTGACAAAGGAGTTGTATCTGAATATACAAAGAACTTTTAACACTGAACAATAAGAAAGCAAACACCCAATAAAAAAATGGCAAAAGATCTGAACAGAAACCTAACAAAGAAGGTAAACAGTTGGGAAATAAGTATAAAAATGATACTCAACATCATTTGTGATTAGGGAATTGCAAAATGAAAACCACAATAGATATAATAACATAATCATTGGAATTAAACACTGGCAATACCAATTGATTTGAGGATGGAGAGCAATACAGACTCTCATTCGTTGCTAGAGAAAATATAAAATGGTGCAGCCAGAATACAGTTTGGCAATTGTTTGTAAAACTAAACAGAGTCTTAATCGATGTGATTTCTTGGTATATGTACCCCCCAAAAATGTTCTTAATCTTAATCCATTGCTGTCGATGTGAACTCATTGTAAGTAGGACCTTTGGATAAGGTTACTGCAGTGAAGTTGTGGCCCAACTAAATCCTTCCATTGCCTCAATCAGGATGGGGCTTAATCCTATTACTAGAGTCTTTTATAGACAAAATGAAAATCAGACGAATAGAGAGAAGGTCAAAGGAAACAAGAGACTGAAGATCAACAGAATACAGAAGAGAAAGGAAGGTCAGAGGGTCCACCAAGTGCTTTACCAAGTGAAAGAGGAACCAAGACCAAATATCAGTGGCAACCAACCTGCCCCAAAATGCCAGTCATCAGGAAGAAAGCATAACCTTGATGATACCTTGATTTGGCCTTTTTCTTATCCTCAAACTTGGGCTAATAAATCCCCATGTGTAAGCCAATGCAATACATGATATTTGCTTGAGCAGCCAAGAAAACTAAAAATCATCTAATCAAGCAATTGTACTCTTAGGTATATATACAATTTTGGAGATTTATAATCTCCAAAATCTGAAAGAAACACAGATATCTTACCATAGGTGAATGAAAAAATCACACTGTGCTATATTTACAAAATGATATACATTGGGGTAATCAGTGATAAAATGAAATATTCCATCCAATCAAAAAAGATAAAGATGAAACTTAAATTATTGTTACTAACTGAAAACCACATGCTACATATATATGATTTCAATTATGTGACATTCTGGATAAGGCAAAAGAATGAAGACAATGGAATGACAACTGGTTGCCAGGGAAAGAGGAGAAGGGAGGAGAGTTTAATAGGTGAAGCACAGGGGAATTTTTTGAGTGATGAAACTATTCTGTTTAATATTGTAATTGTAGACACAAAACATTATGCATTTGTTAAAACTCATTGACCTTGAAAACACAAAGAGTGAACCTTAATGTATGCAAAGAAAATTCTTTTACAATGTCAAGGGAATCCCTGGATGGAATGCAAAAGGTTCAAAAACAGACTAACTTTATCCCAAATGTATGACATTTCCTTTCTGAAAGGGATGAGGAGAAGAAGCTGAAAGAAGTAATATTGGATAGGAGTGGACTCTATAAAATGAAGTCAATGCCCAGTGTGCATAAGTACTGTACTCTAGTTGAAAAAGTTGCATCCCATCAAGGGATGCATTAACAATTCTTTTACTTGTCTACATGTGCACTGGAATCAGGCAATTAAGTAAATGGATGGCAAATGGGAAGAAAATTTTACTTAATGTGGAGTGGGAGGTTACAGATAAGCAACAGGAGGATGCTAGGATGTTCTATGTAGCAGTGGTATAGAGGAAAGCATACCCGTATGAACTTCTGATAGGTTAATATAGACACAGAGATTTACATGAAGAAACATATATGTAGGTATGTGTATATATAGGTTACATGCATATATTTCCTCACACTGTAAGCAGAGTAGGCCCAGATGGTCAATAAGCAAGAACAGCTGGTTCCCAGACATTGGATTTTAACACCATTCTGCAATACAAGGCTCCTTGGAGAAAAGGCTGGCAGTAGGACTGGGGAAAGAAATACACAAGAGCCTGAAGCATCTTGTAACAGAAAGTAACTATGTGCTAAAATAAAACCCTCCATGAGGAGGTATATTAAAGAGACACAGGACACAGCTCAAAAAGCTCACATGGGAAACATAAGAGAAGATGAACAAAATGAATAAAATGGTATTAAATCTCAACCCAAAGTATCACTTAAATGCCATTAATCCATTTTTATATAAATTATTGATTAAATAATAAAAAGAGGCAAATCTCTCATGTAGAAGAATTCCAATAATTTATGCAGATTTTACTCTTTCAATGCAGTGGAGCAAAAATCCCACTTCTGGATGTATACTGCACATACTGATTTCTTTCCAAAGGTGATATACGAAAACGCAGAGAAATGAGGAGCTTTATACTGGTGAAAGCTCAAAACACTGTTGATCAAGGTCAACATTAACAATGATTAGTCAAGTTGATAGTATGCATTCTGGATATTATGTGATAAAAATGGCACTTTCTCTGCGGTGTCTTTACAAAATAAAATTTTTAGTGAAATGCAAAAGCCCAGGAAAAATGAATTCTGAGCTTCATTCCAGATGGGATTACATGCCTTGGATAAGATTATCACATGGCTCTAAGTCTCACATTCTTCATCCATTAAAATGAGAAATGTGAAATCAATTTCATGGAATAATTGAAAGAATTAAATAAAATAATGAACATAAAATGTCTGGAATAGTGCCTAGTATTAATAGTGAATATTTTATACATTATGACTCAAGCCTACATTGACTCATTCTCTACACCTCCTTTCCCACATCCACTGTCCTATTTCCATCCCTCATTAACTCTACCAGGTTTTGACAACAGCAATAGTCACATTGAGCCAGAGCAAACTTTTCTCAGGAACATCATTTTCAGGAACATCACCTTCTATAAATCCTTCCCTGACTCTTCAATAACTTCACACATAAATATCCATCTTGTGGACAAAGCACAAGACTCTTTGATAGCTGGCTGCTGCCAAGCTGGCCAGGCTCATGTTCCACTCTCCACATCCTGCATCTCATTGTTCATTAAGTATTAAGAACAATTTTTAAAACCTCACCACACTTTACAATTATATTGTTACCACAATTGTGTCCTTGTTGTCTCTTCTTGGTGTGCTTCTATTCCTTTATCCTCCTGGAATTACTCCAATTCCTCCTTCAAGGCTCAGTTTGTTTTTCAGCAACCTTGTGAAAGCTTCAATAAGCTTCACAGGATGAGTCCAAACTTTTGGATCCACTTCAAAAGAATTTCAGAGCCAATTGACACTGCATGTTCTCATTTCTACATCTCTTGCCCTTTTTGATGTAATCTTTTTGAAATGAGAAACAATGTCTTAATCATTTATTTATTACCTGAATAATATTTAGTGCCTGATACGAAGTATTTGATGATTAAATGATTGTTGAATGACTAAAAGAAAAATGGGTGAAAGCGAATAAAGATACATTCAATAATTGCAAAGACAGAAGAATGAATAAAAGAATGAAAAATGCTCCTGAGAGAGGGAAGCCCCATGATTGAGGGTTAACAACAGAAAGGCAGATGGGAGAAAGAAGATGTTTTAGAGTTAGATGTTATCTAACTCCACTCAGGCTATTTAAATAGGCAGGGCTTTGTATTTTTAAACTATCTGTTATGTGTATGCCCTCTTGATGGATGTAAAGTTTTGACAAATAAAAGGGGTCCCCGGAGCCATAACACATTCCCCTAGCACCTGTGAAGATTCTATGCATCACCCAGAAACTAT
Source organism: Cabassous unicinctus (assembly GCA_029593785.1). Classification (NCBI taxonomy): domain Eukaryota; kingdom Metazoa; phylum Chordata; class Mammalia; order Cingulata; family Chlamyphoridae; genus Cabassous; species Cabassous unicinctus. The sequence goes on along the minus strand of JAQZBX010086400.1, from coordinate 9,126 downwards.
CTGTGTTCACCAATGCAGATTCTTCTTTCAATGATGGATGAGGTTGGGAAGTTCTATTCTCAGGAATGGCAGGGTGATAGAACTACTCACCAGGACCATGGAAGACAAAATAATGTTTTCTCTTCATGAGAGATTAGTAATAAGAATTGAGAGGTTGTAGCAGAAACATTTAGAATTTCCTTGACTTTAGGGATTTCATTCCCATGACCCTCATTAATGAAGTATTCTTTTGTCTCTCTACTCCCGGAGATATTTCATTTTCTGGAGGAAATAAAAGCACAATGCAAATTTGTGCCAGTTTTGACTGTAGATAGACAACTTTGGATCTCTATATTCATCTCTTATTCCAATGGACACTCCTTTCCCAGCAGGATGTCACCTCAATTTAGGTGTGAGCTCTAGTATTGCAGGGTTTCAAAAAATGATTTCCCTGTTAATAATTCTGGATGCACTAAAATATCATTTGTCTCTGATCTGTTGCCTCTGGAGTTTTCTGTCATTCATTGGGCTGCCCTCTCTCAACAGCATTTCCTCTTGTCTCACTGCTTATCCTTTGCCCCTAGAAGTCAGCAATATCTGTTGAACTCACTTAACCATTTGTTTCATCAGTTATTCAACAAATATTTATTCAGCAGTATTTATTGTTAAGCACCAAACTATGCTCTGGGGATGAGAGATAGTTAAGATATTGTCCACCTCCTTTGCAGCTGACTATCTAAGCTCGTCAAGAGACATGGAAATAAATAAGTGCAACACCCTAAGGTGTACTGCACTCCTGATGAATTTTAATTACATATGAATAAGGGTTGGCTTTTCTGTTTCTCCCCATAGGCTCCTGGGACATTGTTAGGGATTAAGTTGAAACAATAGATCACTTTGGTTAGTATTGACATCTGAATAATTTTAATTCTTCCTATCCTTGAACACGGGATGTTTTCCCAATTACTTAGGTCTTCTCAAATTTCTTACAGAAGTGTTTTGTAGTTTTCAGTGTACAACTCCTTCATCTGTTTAGAAAACAATATTTCTAGGTACTTTATTCCTTTAGATGCAAATGTGAAACAATTCTTTTTATTTTCCAATGGAAAATATTCTTTGCTGCTATATAAAACACAGCTGATTTTTTATTTTTAAAGAAATTTTAGATTACACAAATGTTATATTAAAAACATAGGGGATTCCCTTACCCCCTCTCCACACACATTCCCACATTAACAACATATTTCTTTAGTGTGGTGCATTTGTTACAATTGATGAACACATACTGAAGCACTGCTACTAACTGTGGACTAAAGTTTACATTATAGTTTACCGTATGCCCCACACAAGTTTATAGGTTATACATTCCCTACATATGGCTCTTCTTCCCCTCTAATTTGAACCTATAATTAACACTATAATTATTAAATATATGTCCCAAACACATAAGTCTTTGTTCTGTTTATATGCCAGTTGAGACCTGAATTTCAAAAGAGTTGCAACACCTACACTCCAGTTAAGTAGACTGACTCAAGACAACTAACAAGGACATGACGATGGACAATGACCATCACGAGGAACAGAGATTGTTTACAACTGCAAGCAAGAAAGTTCCAGCCATCTTCCCCATGGGATTTAAGCCCCCTGCCAATGAGAAAGAGAGTGGGCATCACCATGCGAAAATTCTCAAAATTGGGGAATGAACAAAGGACTAAAGAAGACTTGTTATTATTCTATTATAGACTTATTGTTCTAGCAATGGAAGAACTTTTATCATTGATATAAATGGAGTGGCCACCAAAGGTTCTGAGGGGAGGGAGAAGGAAGAATAAGTGTAACATGGGGGCATATTCAGGACAGTGGAATTGTCCTGCATGACATTGAAATGATAGATACAGGATATTATATATATTTTTCCTAAACACAACTGATTTTTGCATGTTAATCTTGTAGCTTGCATTTGGCTGGGTTCATTAATGAGCTCTAGAACTTTTCTTGTGAAAGTGTTGGTATTTTTTACATAAAGAGTCATGTCATTGCTGAATACAGATTGTTATAACCTTCCTTTCTAATTTGGATGACGTTTATTCATTTTTTTGTATAATTTCTATGGCAAGGACTTTCAGCAAAATACTCTATAGCAGTAGTGAACTAAGGTACACTTCTCTTGTTCCAAATGTCAAAGGGAAGGTTTTCACTCTTTCAGCATTGTATATTTGAATGCCTATGTTTGTTTATATATATTGTATATATTTTTTAATATATATTTATAATTTTTATCATATTGAGCAAGAGATATTGTATTCTTATTTTTCCTGAGGCTTTTTATCATGAAAGGGCATTGGATTCTGTCAAATTCATTTTCTGCATCCATAGAGATTTTCATGTGATTTTTCTCTTCATTGTGTTAATGTGGTATATTACATTGATTGAATTTTTTATGTTGAACACCCTTGCAACCTGGTATAAATCTCACTTGGTCATTTTGGATAATTCTTTTAATATTCTGATAGGTTTGATAGGCTACCTATTTTGTTGAGAGTTTTTGCATCATTATTCATAAAGGAAAATTTCCTTGGTTTACTTTCTTTGTTATGTCTTGGTGTAGATATAATAAAACCCATAACTGCATGTGTTTCACCAATAGCAGATAATTGGCTGATTTTCTTGTAGCCATTTATAAATTCTTCAAGAAGAAAATTTAGTTTTCCATGAGAACAAATCTATACCTTCAGTTCATATTGAATCATTATTGCTGCCACATAGTTTAAGGATTCTTGAGGGGAATAAACTTCTACTGATAAAATCCATGAAGATTTTTTCTGAGATAAAAATAGGAGGAGAAGGAATAATAAAGTAAGTAGAGATCTAGCAGTGTAAGGAAGAGTTGAAATAGTCTCATTCCTTCAGTAGGGACATGCTCTACAAACATCTTTTATTAAGAATCTGTGTACCATTGAGGATCTGGGAAAATGGCACTGAGGACGATAGGCAGAGTCTGAATCTCTTACAACAAAGGAGCAGAGAGAAGACAGGGGCTAATCTGAAGGAGCTACTTTGGATATATATAGAACAGGAAGGTGCCCTGAGCCATCTAGGAAGGTACAGGAAAGATAAAGAAGGCAAAAGAAAGCTAAGTTGCTCGCCCTTGTGGCTGGAAGCAGCACTTATACCTCTCCCACAGGGCAAAGAGCCAAGGGAAAGCTGCTGGCTCACTGCTCCACTGCTTCAATCAGAGTGTGAGGGGGCATTCCCTCAGAGGAAGAGGGGTCTGGGAGGGGGCAGAGTGGTTTCTTTGTGGTGAGTTTGGCCAGTTGAACCCCCTTTTAATTTTGGAAGGGAACCTGACCTGACAGGGAGAGGGGACAGAGATCTCCTCAGGCAGGCTTTCATGCCCAGCTGCCAGGGTAAAGAGAGGAATTAGATTAGAGAGGGGGTGGGAACAGACAGATGTCTAACAAGCAGGACTCTGGCAAACTATTAGGAATGTAACCTGCATGAGGGAAAGGGGGTGGATAGCATTCTGAAAGGCTCACTAATGCAAGGAGACAGTTTAGCTCAGTGGAGGAATTCCTGACTTGCATATAGAAGTCCCTGGTTTGATTTCTGGCTCTTTATAGATGAGTGATCCATGGGGTTATCAGCCAAACAACTGATATTTTGACAGGGAAGAGATAGTCATTCTTTTTGTTTTAGCTTTTCTTTGATCTCCTTTTTTTTTTTTTTTAAAGGTTCCTTTATATTTTCCTAATTTTATTCGCTAAAATGTGACTAAAACATGCAGAGGGCAGACTGCAGGGCAATTGATGAACACCCAACAGCCTGAGAAGCTCCTTAGGGGCCTAAGAGGGGCAGCTGTTTTCCTTGGGGTTTTGTTCTTGTTGTTGTTGTTTTGTTTTTTCTTTTTTTCTTTTTTCTACTGTTTTAATTAGCTGCTGGTGTATTGTGCCTTGTTGTTGTTTTTCCTCCTTCTTTTTTCCCTTCTTTTATTTTACCAATTTTTTTATTCATGTTATTTCTTTTCTTCCATTTTTTCCCTCTATGTTCTGCGTTCTGCTGATGTTCTTTCTTTTTCACCCCTTTTTGTTTGGTATTCAATTTTTCCTGTTGTTGTTTCACTCTACTTTTTTCTCTGTTTTGTTTCTTTTTTACTGTTTTCTTTCTTTTCTTCTTTTCTATCATTTTTTCCTCTTTTCTCATCATTCTGGCCTTTTAATTCATTCTATATATTTCTGTCAATTCTGTTTCTATTTCACTGTTTCTTCTCCACATTTTTATTCTTTTTCCTCTGTACTTCTTACTCATTTAATTATTCATTTTCCTATGTATTGTACAGTTCCTCTTCTACCTATTACTAATATTTTTACAAATATTCCTTTTCTGTTCTTATCTCTTTTCTTTTCTCCAGTCCTAACTTTTTTTTCAAGGGAGCATAGACAACAGCAAGGAACAGAATAAGAAGAATGAAGTGTCAAAGTTAAACGTTATCACACACACACAAACATCAAAATAAAACCCTAGAGTAGAAATAAATGTTAATCAACTGAATAAACCCATCAAGATAAACAGATGCCAAGACACCAACAAAAAATTACAAGCCATACTATGAAACAGGAAGACATGGCTCAATCCAAAGAACAAACTAAAAAACAGAAGGAGATGCAGAACTTGGAAAAACTAATCAGAGCTGTCCAAACAAATATCATGAATCAACTAAATGAATTGAAGGGAAAAAAAAATAAGGATATTAAGAAGACACTGGAAGAACATATTGAAGAAATTGTAAACATACAGAAAAAAATGGGTATGAATGGCACAATGAAAGAAATAAAAAATACACTGAAAGCATGTAACAGCATATTTGAAAAGGTAGAGGAAAGAATCAGCGATGTTGAAGATAGTATATCTGAAATCAGAGATAGTAGAACAGATAAACAATGACGATCCCAAGGAAGAGAGAGAATCTGCAACTGCAACAAAGATACTCCTATCCATCTACCCTATGATATTACAGCCTCCTCTCAATTAGAAGTGGAATGGGCATCACCATCCCGAATCCTCAGGACTGGGGAATGAACTATGAACTAAAGTAGACTTACTGGTATTCTACTACAGACTTACTGTGTTTCTAGCAATGGAAAAACACATCATTGATGTGGAGTCTGCAGCCACTGGAGGTTCTGAGAGAGAGAGGGTTAAAAACAGGTATAATATCAGGGCATTTTTGGGACTTTGGAATTGTCTTGAATGACTTTGCAATGACAGATATATGGAATTATATATCTTGCCATAACCTACAAAATTGTGCAGGAGATCGTGTAAACTGCTATGTAAGGTATAATCCATGCTTAGTGACAACACTCCAAAATGTGTTCATCAACTGTCATGAATGTACCACTCTAATGAAAGAAGTTGTTAATGTGGGAAAATGTGGGATGTCTAGGGAGCAGGGCATATGGGAATCCTCTAAAAATTTTTATGTAACATTTATGTAAGCTAAGTATCTTTTAAAAGAAATAAAAATATATATTAAAAAAAGAAAACAAAATAATCAATTTACCAGCTAGCTGTATTAGGAATCAGGGAATAGTATTTTGAGTCTTGAAAGAGCTAAAATTTTCATTTGTCCTAAAATACACACAAAGATTAACTTTGGCATCCACCATCAAGTCTACATGTTATGGTGAGAGGTTAGTAGGGTGGATTGGTTATTAGCAATTCTCCTTCCTTCTGGTTTGCACTCCTGTACTCCAGAGCATGGTGAACTAGCATATGCAATGCCTGTTTAAACAACACTTATGGCAAGAGTGTCCCGCTGCCTGGATTGTAGAAAATGCAGCATATTTGTCGAGCCAACAATTTTAGTAGAGCCTTCTTTATTATACAATATTCCTGATGATAAGAGAAGTATCCACTTTCTTGTCTGGCCAGTTTTTCAGTGTTTTCTACTTCCAATTACTTGAAAGACATACGTCAAGAATCTTAAAACAATATTCAGTATACATGCTTACTAAATTTGTTCTCAACATGCTAACTGTGATTTTTTTGAAAAGCATGTTCTTCCTGAATAAAATCATTCATACAGGAAAACTAATTGATACAAGAAGTAATTTTCACACACACAGATCTCCAGTCTAGGACTCTGGGAATAGATATATAAGTTATTGGGTGTGAGAATAAGAATGGCACTATTTCCATTGCATAAATGTACACCAATAGTGTATGTATAACACTTGAACATCTGATTGACAATATATTGTTTGCATCACCCCTAAAGTCAATGCCTTGTGAAAACTTTGACAAGTTGACTTGTCTATTTGATAAATTATTTTGTCCAGAATCATAATACAAGGAATTTGTACTGTGTTAGGTCCTTTAATTGCCCTGGAGAGACCATTAAAAAGTGGCAAGCTGAGGATTTTTAATTCTCAGATTAAGGCAAAATCAAAAACAAGAAATCTTCTAGGAATGTAAGAATCAAATCTGTTTCCTCTGAAAACTACAGTCACATTTAGAAATGACTCAAAATCAGAGTCTGATCCTGTACATTGATAAATTACAAAATTTGTTGAATTCATAGCTTTGCCAAAGAATATGAAGTGATTAAAAAGAAATAGCCAGATCACAATTTTTTCAAAGTTGTACACAAGCTCAGAGCAATTATTAATCCCAAAATGCCACTCTCTCGTGCCAGCTGAAGGGATGATTTTGGAGTCAGGTGATGAATGAAATATTAGCCTTCATCTAGCTCACAGATAAAACAATAGGTCTCCATAAATTCCCTGATATTATTTCCTAATATCTGGGATTAAAACTTGAAAGAGTCATTGTTGGCAGTGGATTAAATACCCAAATTGATTATTTAATCAATTTTGTTGAAACATATTCATAAACCATACAATCCATCTAAAGTGTACCATCAATGACATTTTGTATAATTACAGAGTTGTGCATTCATTACTTCAATCAATATAAGTGTATTTTCAATACTCCAAAAAAAGAAAAGGAAAAACAAAACAAAAAACAAAACAAGTGAACGCAGAAAAATTTACCTCTTTCTGGTCACCTCTTAATCTTGCTATCATTCTTCTGTCATACATAATTGCTAATCTATTTTCACCTCTATAATTTATTTTCATTTACATTTTGTATAGACAGAGTCTAACAATATGTAATATTTTGTCTAATTCCTTTGACTTACTCTACATCATTTTTTACCATTGAAGGATGGTTATTAATCTATTACTATATGTTACAGTTCATATTATGTTTTGGTTGTATTTTTGCCCACATATCACCCTGATATTAACATCTTAAAACATCAACATATATTTGTTCTCTTTCATAGATAAACATTCTTATATATGCACTAGTAACAATACTTATTTTTCACAATATTGTTTGTTATTCTATATAGTTTCATATTTCATTTTTTAGCTTTCCTTCTAGTGATATACTCGACCTTGGACTTTCCATTTCAACCACTATTATACTCATGTATTAGAGCTGCAAAGTGCAAACACTATGATGTGTTTTCACCATTTCTTTGCATTTCCAAATATTACCAAACACACTTTTTACCAATTCTGGACAGATTAAAACTTAGCTTCCCATTCTCTAATGTCATACTATTTTCTGGTGACTTTTACTCTAGTTCTTAACTCAATGAGCTGACTCATTACATTCAGTTCATAATTTTGAAGTCATGCAAAATTTGGCCTTTTGTGTCTGGCTTGCTTCACTCAACATTATATCATCCAGGCTCATCCATGTTGTCGTATGATTCATGATTTCATTTCTTCTAACAACTGAATAATAGCTATCGTGTATATACAATAATTTGTTTATTTATTCATCAATTAATAGACTACTGGATTGTTTCCATCTTTTGGCAATTGGGAATAATGCTGTTGTGAATATCAGTGTGCAGATGTCTGTTCATGCCCCTGCTCTCAGTTCTTCTTGATATACACCTAATAACAGTATTGCTGGTCATTTGGTAGATTTCTATCTAACTTCCTTAGGAACTTCAAAGCAGACTTCCACAGTGACTGTAAAATTTTGCATTTTCACCAATAGTGAATAAGCATTCCTATCTCTCCAACTCCTCTTCAAAACTTGTAGTTTAGTTTTCCTTTTTTTTTTTAATAGTGGCCTTTCTATTAGGTGTGAAATGATGTTGGTATCTAATGATAGCTTTGGTCTTCATTTCCCTTATAACTAGTGCTGCTGAAAATTTTTGTATGTTTATTCACAATTTGTATTTCTTCTTTAGAAAAATGTCTATTCAAGTCTTTTGCCCATTTTTCAGTCATGTCCACTTATCTTTATATAGTTGACTTGTAGGGTTTTTTAATATGTCATGGATATTTAACCCATGTCAGATGTTTGATTTCCAAATATTTTCTTCTACTTGGTAGGCTTCCTTATTACTCTCTTCTCAAAGTCCTTTCAGGTGAAAATGTATTTAATTTTGAGGAGGACCCATTTATCTAGGTTTTCTATTGTTTCTTGTGCTGTGAGTGTAAGGTTTAAGAGAACCCCACATGCCACAACACCTTGAAGAAATTACCCTACCTTATTTTCTAGGAATTTGCCTGGCCTTTTTGCTCAGATCTTTGATGCATTTGGAGGTGATTCTTGGGGAGTGGGATAGAGGTCCTCATTCTTTCTTTGTTTAAGTATATCCAGTTCTTCCAGACCATTTATTGAAGAGACTGCAATGTCTGAGCAAAGTAGACTTGGTAGGTTTATCAAAAATCAGTTTAATGTAGATGTTACAGCTTATTTATTAATGCTCAGTTTGATTTCATTAATCAATATGCTGATTTTTATGCCAATACCAAATTGTTTTGACTACAGTAGCTTTGTAATACACTTCAACGTCAGTAAGACTGAGTCCTCCAAATTTGTTCTTTTTTGTTAGAATGCTCATGGCTATTCAGGCCTTTGTTCCTTCCAAATAAATTTTATAATTTACTTTTATATTACTGTAAAATAGGCTGTTGGAAATTTGATTGTGAGTGTATTGAAACTATAAATCAGTTTGCTTATTTGACATCTTTACAATATTTATCTGCTAATCAATTAACACAGAATATCCTTCCAGTTGTTTAGGTCTTCTTTATTTCTTTGTACTTTTCTTTT